>NW_012194213.1:943723-967875 GCF_000504015.1 Erythranthe guttata | reverse complement strand
TACTAATACTAATACTAATACTAATAATAATACTAATACTAATACTAATACTAATACTAATACTAATACTAATACTAATACTAATACTAATACTAATACTAATACTAATACTAAGACTAATACTAATACTAATACTAATATTAATACTATTACTAATACTAATACTAATATTAATACTAATACTAATGTTAATACTAATACTAATACTAATACTAATACTAATATTGATACTGATACTGATACTAATACTGATACTCATCTAATATTGATAGTTATACTAACACTAATACGGATACTGATATTGTTACTGATAATGGTACTAATATTCATAGTAATATTAATTGTAATACTAATCATTGTATTACTCATATTAATATCAATACGACTATCAGTATTATTAATACTAATACTGATGATAATGTACTAATACTAATGTACTAATACTAATACTAATACTAATGCTAATACTGATACTGATACTCATACTAATACTAATACTAATATAAATACCAATACTCATATTGATACTGGTACTAATACTAATACTAATACTGACATTGATAGTGATAATGATAGTAATAATGATACTCATTGTAATACTAATCGTTGTGTTACTCATATTAATATCAATATGACTATCAATATTATTAATACTAATACTAATGCTAATGCACTAATATACTAATATACTAATATTAATATTAATACTAATACTAATACTAATACTTATATTGATACTCATATTGATAATCATATTTATACTCATAGTAACAATTAATATTAATATTAATACTGATACTAATGTTAATGATACATATACTGATATTGATACCGGTACTGGTACTGCAACTAATATTGATACTGATAGTGATACTGATACTGATGCTGATACTGATATTGATATTGGTACTGTTACTGGTACCGATAGTTATATTGATACATATAGTAATATTGATACGGATATTTATACTGATATCAATACTAATATTAGTACTAATACTAATAATGATACAAATGTTAACACTATTACTAATATTAATATGTTAATATTGTTAATGTTAATGCTAATGTACTAATTTTAATACTAATTTTAATGCTAATGCTAATCTGTGTATGCTAATTATTATGTTAATGCTAATTATAATTATAATTATAATTATAATCCTAATATTATCCAAATCCTTATCCTATTCGTAACACTAATCATAAATCTAATTCTAATCATAATCATAATTCTATTCCTAACACTAATTATAGTTTTAATCATAACCCTAATAATTTTAATATTAATAGTGCTAATGCTAATGCTAATTTTAATTCTAATTCTAATCTTGATTATAAAGCTCCACAAAATCTCTCGTTCATATTTGAAATTACTTTGAATTTCCTATTTATATTTTTTTCGTTAAATTGTTATTAATTATTTTGATCTGATAAATAATGATCGCATCGTGGCATTACGCAAAATGTGGATATTTTTACTCCCAAATTTGGATTTTTTTTAAGTGAACTAGGTGACGGGTATAAACCATCAACTGACTCATTCCGGAACCAAATATTCGGTTACCAATCATCAACCGACCACAAAAATTGGGTCGGCAACGGTTTTCAAATTTGAGCAAAAATAGTTTGACGAATGGATCAGTTTTTAGGCTGGTAATCGACCGACCCAACCCAGTCCCAACCCTAACTCTTATATTGTGGTAAATATTAACTACCAGATCCAACAAGACAATATACTAAAATAATCTGACATCTAAACTCAACTATGCATACTAAATTAATTAATGTCAATGTCGTCTATCCACGCACAATTAAATTTAAATCTAGGGCGAATGGGAAAAAGGCCCATCACATGTGACTTAAATGCATTTTGGTCTACAAATAAAACAGTCTCTCAATTAAACCCATCCCCATGTCTTTAGTCTAAAATACCCTCCATAATATATTTTTTATCAATTCCATCCATTATGCTCTAACTTCCTTAATATTACACATTGACCCCGGTTTTAAACAAAAACCTCCAAAATATTTTTTCTTTCAGAAAATAAATTTTTTTCTGAATTTTTTTTTCCGGCCAGATTCCTGTGTTAACCACCGGTCTCCGGGCGTTGACTTTTTTTTTTTTTTTATTGAAATTTTTTTTTCCTGAATTTTTGGTTGACCAGCGGTCTCCGGCGTTGATTTTTTTTTTTTGAAATTTTTTTATTTGAAAAAAATATTTTAATTAATATTACTGTTTGAGACAGTAATATTATGACTATTATTTTCCCGAACAGTAATATTATTAATATATTGTCTAAGATAGTTAAATTACTGTTGGAGACAGTAATTTAGCAGCCAAGGCAGTAATATTAATAAAAATATTTTTTTTTAAGAAAAAAAAATTTCAAAAAAAAAAGTCAATTAACAGTTAAATTACTGTCTCCGATAGTTAAATAACTGCTGGAGATAGTAGGAGATAGTAATTTAGCAACGAATACAGTAATATTAATTAAAAATATTTTTTTTAAGAATAAAAAAGTCAGTTAACAGTTAAATTACTGTCTCCAACAGTTAAATAACTGCTGGAGACAGTAATTTAGCAACGAATACAGTAATATCAATTAAAATACTTTTAAAAAAAAAGTCAATTAACAGTTAATTATTGTCTCCGATAGTTAAATAACTGTTGGAGACAGTAATTTAGTAGCAAAGACAACAATATTAATTAAAATATTTTTGAAGAAAAAAAAAAGTCAATTAACAGTTAAATTACTGTCTCCGACAGTTAAATAACTGCCGGAGACAGTAATTTAGCAGCCAAGACAGTAATATTAATTAAAATATTTTTTTTTTAAGAAAAAACAAAATTATAAAAAAACAGTCAACGCCGGAGACCTGGCGGTCAACGGCAGTTGACCGGCCGGAAAAACAATTTCTGGGAAAAAAAGTTAAAAAAAAAAAAACAATAAAAAAAGTCAACGTCGGAGACCGGTGGTGGCGGGTCAAAATTGAAATTATGGTTAAAATTGGTTAATTGATGAAATTGGGTTGAATTGGGGTGTAAATCATGCAATTGGAATTGAATTTAGTTTCAATGAATTTGGGGTAATTTTGGTATATATAAAAGAATTTTTTCCTTATTTGCAAATAAGTTTGAATGAGCTGGATTTATTTGAAAGACAAAAAAATTGGATGTCCTTCTTTTAATTAAATGCCCTTGTCATGGACCTATTTGCCATTTGCCCTAAAATCTATAGTTCCATGATGCATAATAAATAATGGAGAGTTGAATATAAACTGCATCAAATAATAATAAGGGCAATTTGCCATAGCCCCCTACATATTAAATTATATAGCAATAAATCCAAGTCATAAGTCCTATTTTTTTATAGGTCCATTATACATCTTGTGTCAAAAATATCCTTGAGAAAAATAAGAAATTTTTTATTTTGAAATTAAATTTCCAAAATTTCTCTCCTAAATCAAATCACCTAAAATCTTTCTTTCAAATCAAGTCCTCCCTAAACTCACTCATCCTAGTTAAAAAAACAACAACAACATAATCTTGAAAAAAAAATAACCACCGCTGTTGTCGTGATGCCGTCGCACTATCGCCGGCAATAACTTGACGTATGCAAACAAGAAATTGCATCATCTAAATGCAAAACACTAACTGCAAAATGAAAAACATAATACAGATCATGCAAATGCAAACAACAAACAAAAAAATTTATAAATCTACTCTTCCAAACAAAAAAAATCAAAAAGAGAAAACGATATGCAACATAAAATTGCAAAATGCAAAATGCAAAATGAAAACAACTAAAATGAGAAAAAAAAAATTAATAAAAAATACACTAACTTTTTGAATGAAAGACTAATGTGAAACATGAAAATGCAAATTGCAAACAAAAAAAAAAAGAAAAAAAATACTTACTCCCAATAATATAGGTAATTGCAAAATGCAAACAATAAACAACATCTCACAAATCGATTGTCGCCAGCCCTAACTCCGCCACAAACCCTAGAGTCGTTGTCGCCGCTGTAATGAACCCAATCAATGGAGTGCAACTAGTCAAAGTCGGCGAGGATGTAGGGCGCAACACAGAGATATTGTGGGGGACGAAACGAAAGGTGGATTCCGAACGCCGGTGAAGAGGTGCATCAAATCTGGTGGGTCGCTTGCCGTAGAACCACTATTCAAGATCGGAGCTAGAATTTTCTGAATTTCGTTCCACTGTATCAATCTTCACCGCCTTCAACCTCTCATACGTCGCTTGCCGTAGAACCACTTCTCCAGATCGAGAAACATTTTCTGATAAACATTTTTTTCTCCTTTTTTTGCCAGTCTGATAAATACCAATACTCATATTGATACTGATACTAATACTCATACTGATATTGATAGTGATAATTATAGTAATAATGATACTCATTGTAATACTAATCGTTGTGTTACTCATATTAATATCAATATGACTATCAATATTATTAATACTAATACTAATGCTAATGCACTAATATACTAATATTAATATTAATTCTAATACTAATACTAATACTAATATTGATACTCATAGTAACAATTAATATTAATATTAATACTGATACTAATACTAATGCTAATGTAAATGCTAATGATACATATACTGATACTGATACCGGTACTGGTACTACAACTGATATTGATACTGATACTGATACTGATACCGATCTGATACTGATATTGATATTGGTACTGTTACTGGTACCGATACTTATATTGATACATATACTAATATTGATACGGATATTTATACTGATATCAATACTAATATTAGTACTAATACTAATAATGATACGAATGTTAACACTATTACTAATATTAATATGTTAATATTGTTAATGTTAATGCTAATGTACTAATTTTAATACTAATTTTAATGCTAATGTTAATCTGTGTATGCTAATTATTATGTTAATGCTAATTATAATTATAATCCTAATATTATCCAAATCCTTATCCTATTCCTAATCATATTCGTAACACTAATCATAAATCTAATTCTAATCATAATCATAATTCTATTCCTAACACTAATTATAGTTTTAATCATAACCCTAATAATTTTAATACTAATAATGCTAATGCTAATTTTAATTCTAATTCTAATCTTGATTATAAAGCTCCACGAAATCTCTCGTTCATATTTGAAATTACTTTGAATTTCCTATTTATATTTTTTTCGTTAAATTGTTATTAATTATTTTGATCTGATAAATAATGATCGCATCGTGGCATTACGCAAAATGTGGATTTTTGTACTAAAAAATTTGGATTTTTTTAAGTGAACTAGCTGACGGGTATAAACCATCAACCGACTCATTTCGGAACCAAATATTCGGTTACCAATCATCAACCGACCACAAAAATTGGGTCGGCAACGGTTTTCAAATTTGAGCAAAAATAGTTTGACGAATGGATCGGTTTTTAGGCTGGTAATCGACCGACCCAACCCTGTCCCAACCCTAGTTAACTACCAGATCCGACAAGACAATATACTAAAATAATCTGACATCTAAACTCAACTATGCATACTAAATTAATTAATGTCAATGCCGTCTATCCACGCACAATTAAATTAAATATCCTTGAGAAAAATAAGAAAATTTTTATTTTCAAATCAAATTTTCAAAATCTCTATCCTAAATCAAATCACCTAAAATCTTTCTTTCAGCCGATTTATTGTTTATTTATTTAACAAATATAATAATACAATATTTATTTAACAAATATTTATCCCTAATTTATTTAACAAATATAATAATATTTCAGCCGATTTATTGTTTATTTGTTTTAAGTGACCATGTTATATAATAGCCTCGTTGTCCAATATTTATATTTCCAATACTTTTAATATGTAGAAAATCTGATGTGGTGCAGATCGGTTGGATCTGTTTCACCTTCTTCGCCTTATTAATTAAAGTTTCTGTCTGATTCATTAACCCCTGGAGAATTAAAAATTCCATACCGAAGGTGTGACAATATTTTATCAATTTATTTTATTTTAATTCGTTATTTAGCCCAAATTCAAGGAGGTTTTCGTAATTTACCCATAAATCAAATATTTTCTGTACATATACAGAGACAGAAGTCAAAACATACACACACCTTCGGCTTCATTGATAATTTCACTTCATATTCTTCTGCATATATCCATGGAAACTAGCCCCCCACCCCCACCCCCACCCCCCCACATCGCCATTCTCCCTACCCCAGGGATTGGCCACCTCATCCCCTTAGTTGAATTCGCCAAAAAACTCCACCACCGCCACTTCATCTCCACTATAGGAGAAATATATTTGGAGAAAAGAAAGAATGATATCTCTTACGTATATTAATCATATATATAGTTACATGTAGGAAACCCTAACCTACTACACAAGGTAACCTAATATACAAGGAAACCTAATATACAAGGTAACCTAATAAATAAGAATAATAATAGGAATAATATATATAATATAGATAGATACGTAGATACGCTAATACACCCCCGCAGTCGAAACGGGAAAGGAGAGGACGTGGAGACTGGAGACAAACTGTTGGAACAGTTGAGTAGGGAGTCCTTTCGTGAAGATATCGGCAAACTGGTAGGCGGATGGGACGTGAAGGACTCGAACGTGTCCCAAAGCAACTTTGTCTCGGACAAAATGGATATCGATCTCCACATGTTTCGTACGAGAGTGTTGAATAGGATTGCTCGATAGGTAGACGGCACTGACGTTGTCACAGTAGACAATAGTGGCTTTCGAAAGCGGGCAGAGCAACTCAGAAAGTAGGTTGCGTAACCAAGTCGTTTCGGCGACGGCATTTGCGACAGCTCGGTATTCGGCCTCCGCACTCGACCGAGAGGTAGTGACCTGTCGTTTGGAGGACCAAGAGATGAGGTTATTGCCTAGGAAAACACAATAGCCCGATGTCGAACGACGAGTGTCAGGGCAGCCACCCCAATCGGCGTCGGAGTAAGCGATAAGGGAGAGGTCCGGATTGGGGGAGAGCTGAAGGCCGTGATCGAGAGTCCCACGAATGTAGCGAAGGATACGCTTGAGAGCAGCCATATGAGGTTCCCTCGGATCATGCATGAATAGACATATTTGTTGCACAGCATAGCAGATGTCAGGACGAGTAAACGTGAGGTATTGCAGTGCACCGGCAAGGCTGCGATAAAGAGTAGGGTCAGCAACGGGGGGTCCAGTGGTCGAAGACAACTTGCTCTTTGTATCAGCCGGCGTAAGACAAGGGTTGCAGGAAGCCATGTGTGCACGCTCTAGGATCTCGTCGGCGTACTTGCGTTGAGAGAGAAATAGCCCATTCGACGAGCGAGTGACTGAGATGCCGAGAAAGTAGTGAAGATCGCCAAGATCCTTCATTGCGAACTCTTGATTAAGGGCAGCGATGATAGAGCGGAGCAATTCTGGTGTGGAGGCCGTAAGTACAATGTCATCGACATACAACAGAAGGTAGGCGCATGAACTGTTGCGACAGTCGCGTGAACTGCTGCGACAGTCGCGTGAACTGTTGCGACAGTACACGAAGAGTGAAGTGTCGGACTTGCATTCTCTGAACCCCATGGTAGTAATGTGAGATGCAAAACGCTTGTACCAAGCACGTGGTGCCTGCTTGAGGCCGTAGAGTGCTTTGTTGAGACGACACACGTGAGTGGGGCGAGATGGATCGACGAATCCGGGAGGTTGCTCGCAGTAGACAGTTTCAGAGAGATTGCCATGTAAGAAGGCATTTTTCACGTCAAGCTGGTGGATTGGCCATGATCGCGAGAGAGCAATACTGAGGACTGTTCGAACAGTGGCTGGTTTGACAACTGGGCTGAAAGTCTCGTCAAAGTCGATGCCAGCCTGCTGGTGAAACCCACGAACAACCCACCGTGCTTTATATCGCTCAAGGGAGCCATCATACTTGAGTTTCTGTTTGTATATCCACTTACCAGAAATAACATTAGTAGACGGGGGGCGGGGCACAACATTCCAAGTATTGTTTTTAATTAAAGCAGTATATTCCTCAATCATGGCGTTTCGCCAATTTTGGTCAAGAAGAGCTTGGCGATAGTTGGTGGGAATGGGAGAGGTAGAGGATGCAACGAGAGAGAAGGGGACTTTGGGTTTGTGGATGCCCACTTTACTGCGAGTCACCATAGGATGAGCAAGGGGATGTGGGGGAGGTGGGGGAGTAGGAGAAGGGGTTGTGAGCTGGTTATGGTCGACAGGTGGTGCTGCAGGAGAAATAGGTGTTGGCTGTGTTATGGGACTGTTGGACGGACTGTTGGAACAGGATGGTTCACTATTGGAACAGTTGGAGGAACTGTTGCAACAGTTAGACGAAGTCTGAGGGAGGAGGAACAAGGAGGGTGTGTTTTCGTCCAAGGCAGAAGGGGGAAGTGTGTTTTTGGGGGGAGTGGACTCAGCAAAAGGAAAGTTAGTTTCGTCGAAGATAACATGACGAGAAATTATGATTCGGCCAGTGGACCTATCAAGGCAACGATAGCCTTTGTGAGAGGAAGGGTGACCGAGATAGACACAAGGAGTAGAACGGGGGGCGAGTTTATGTGGTGTGGTGGCGGTGAGGTTGGGATAACAGAGACAGCCGAATACTCGAAGATGAGAGTATGTAGGTTTGATGAGGTAAAGGGCTTCGTGAGGAGTCTGGTTTTGTGTGGTTTTGGTAGGTAAGATATTGAGTAGGTGTGTGGCCATATGAAGGGCGTCGACCCAATAAGTAGGAGGAAGATGGGCTTGAAAGATGAGGGATCGAAGCATGTTAGTTATAGTGCGGATCATCCGTTCTGCGTGTCCGTTTTGAGGGGAGGTGTGGGGACACGAAAAACGATTTAGGATGCCGTGTTTAGTGAAGTAGTTTTGAAAATCCGCATTTTTGAATTCACGACCATTATCACTTTGTAAGGCTTTCAGGGGATGTTGGAATTGAGTTTTGAGAAGTGTATGAAAATTGACAAAGGTTGTAAAAACATCAGATTTATTTCGAAGGGGAAAAGTCCATAAATAATGGGTAAAATCATCAACTAACACAAGATAATATTTGAAACCCGTAAAACTAGAAACAGGAGAAGTCCATAAATCAGCATGAATAATTTGAAATGGAGCAACAGTAGTAGATTTTTGAGAAAAAAATGGTAGACGAAAATGCTTGCCTAATTGACAGGCATTACAAAGAGACTCCCTAGGGTCTTTATTATGAGAAAGAAAAGTGCTAGAAAATCTATTTGGAGAAAAGAATGATATCATATAGGAGAAATATATTTGGAGAAAAGAAAGAATGATATCTCTTACGTATATTAATCATATATATAGTTACATGTAGGAAACCCTAACCTACTACACAAGGTAACCTAATATACAAGGAAACCTAATATACAAGGTAACCTAATAAATAAGAATAATAATAGGAATAATATATATAATATAGATAGATACGTAGATACGCTAATATCCACCACCTTCATCATCCCCACCGACGGCCCTCTCTCCGCCGCCCAAACCACCTTCCTCTCCGCCGTCGACTATCTCCTCCTCCCCCCGGTCAACCTCGACGACTTACCGCCGGACGTCAGAGCAGAGACACGCATCGCACTCACCGTCACCCGTTCTCTGCCGTCGATCCACGACGCCGTCAAGTCCCTCCACGCGTCCAAGAGCCTCTCCGCCCTGGTGGTGGATCTCTTCGGCACCGACGCATTCGAACTCGCCGTCGAACTCAATATCCCTCCTTACATCTTCTTCCCCTCCACCGCCATGACCCTGTCTCTGTTCTTCCACTTGCCGGAGCTGGACCGAACAGTGTCGTCCGAGTACCGTGACGTGCATGAGAAGCTTCAAATCCCGGGATGCACTCCGATCCACGGCCGGGATTTGATCCAGCCGGTCCAGGACCGGACGAGTGATGCGTATCAATGGGTGCTTCGTCATGCGAAGAGATACCGAATGGCGGAAGGGATAGTGGTGAACACCTTTCAAGAACTCGAGCCCGGCCCGGTTCGGGCTTTGCTTGTGAAGGAAAATGGTAAGCCCGATGTTTATCCGATCGGGCCTTTGATCAAAATGGGCTCAAGTAATCCCGAGATTCACGAATCTGATGCTATAAGTGTGAAGTTCTTGGATCAACAACCCAATGGAACTGTTTTGTATGTTTGTTTTAGGAGTGGTGGGGATTTATCACATGAACAAATAGTTGAGATAGCACATGGTTTGGAGAAGAGTGGGCAAAGGTTTTTATGGGTTCTTCGATGCCCTAACACAAACCCTAATGCTTCATATTTCGACATTCAGAGCTCCGGTGACCCTCTGGCTTATCTGCCACAAGGGTTCCTGGAGAGGACCCAGGATCGGGGCCTGGTGGTGCCGTTGTGGGCCCCGCAGCCCCAGATCCTGTCCCACAGGTCTATTTGCGCGTTTTTGACACACTGCGGGTGGAATTCGGTTCTCGAGAGTGTTTCTAGTGGGGTGCCGATGATTGCATGGCCGCTTTACGCGGAACAAGGGATGAATGCGGTGATGCTACATGAGGATGTGAGGGTTGCTTTGAGGCCTCGTGTGAGAGAAAACGGATTGATTGAGAGGGATGAAGTCGCTAGAGTTGTTAAGGCTTTGATGGAAGGTGAAGAAGAAGAAAAGGAGATTCGTAGTCGAATTAGGGATCTCAAGGATGCAGCCGCAAATTCGCTAAGTGAAAATGGTTCATCCACAAAATTTCTTGATGAATTAGCTGAAAAATGGAAGAGAAACAATTCTTGCAAATAATTTCAGGGTCCATTTGGATGTAAGGATTTGGAGGAGAGATTTCAAATCCATAATAAGAAATTCGTTGTACTTGTTTGGATTGAGGGATTTGCAAATGAATTTCAATTTCCCACCCCTCCTTTTTAGTTATAAATTGAGCAACTTATGTGAATTTCAAATGTCTCCGAATTGGAGTTATTTCAAATTCTTTCTCCAGATCCTTTCTCCAAATCAGTCCCTTCCATCCAAATTGAGCCAAAAATTATGTTTGGCGCTTATTTTTCACAGAGGTGCATGATTCATGTGTACTGGTAATTTACTTGTTTTTTCCCTTTTTCCTTTCCCTTTTGTTGTGGTTGGGGTTGTCATTGAAAATGTCATATTATTACCGATTAATTTCCTGTGATTGAGTTTATACAAATTGGATGATACTAGTAGTACTTCACCCGTGAGCGCTAGAAACTCCGAATAGTTGTTTGAACAACGGGCTACATTTACGTATCATTAGTATCAATTTGGCATGTTGGGAGCGATGAAAGAAATATCTTATTAGCCTTTTCTACTTTTCTAAGGGTATAATTTTCTTCTTTTAGAAAATAATTAATAAAAACTCATGGTAACCATTCGAGCCGATGAAATTCGTAACCTCTGAACTTTGTCTGAACTTTTTTGTAAAAGAGTTTTTGGTTTGGTCTCTTTATAAATAAGTAGTCGATGATGAGCTTATTTGTAACAACCCCTTAAATAAATGGCAATTTGCGAAACGTACACCCTTGAAGTTAAACTTCCTTTTATATCAGGAGACTCATATTCCTTCGAGCAGTTTAGTTAGAGAGCTTAGACTGAAAATAGACATTTTAGATTGAAAATATTATATTCTCCTCCACCTCAACCATCACCAAAACGACATCCACTCCAAAAAATGGTGTTTCTTCGACTTATCCGCCTCTCCCTATTAGTCCCCTGCCGTCGACGACTTAATTTCCATCTACCATGTAACTGGAACATGTTGCTCTCATTGGTCTCAGTTCTTCTTGTAACTGGAACATGTTGCTCTCATTCGTCTCAGTTCTTCTTTTGAGTCTAAGATGTCTACTTCTAATCCAAATTCTCCAACTAAGTTGTCCATTTTCTAAAATTTTCTCCTTTTTTTGTCGGTCTAAAGTGTCTATTGTTGGACTAAGTTGTTTAACTGAGATGCACGATGGAACTTAAACAAATTCAAATATTCGGGCAAACGTTTAGCTATATAAATTTTTTTTGAAGAAGTTTTAACCAAAATTATTTTTACTGCGGATAAACTTAGAGGTGAAAGTTGGATGAAACGGATCAGAGTTAACCTTTTTGAGTATATATTTTTTTTAAAATTTTTTCAGAAGTACAAAATTAATATTAATTCCAATTCCAAAACGTTCGGAATCTAGAAATTCATCATAATTCCAAAATTTATGGAAATTTCGGAAATCACGTAAATTTGAACATTTTTATAAAATTTTAGAAACTTTCATAATTTTTCAAAAATAAGAAAATCCACTTTCATAAAATCATAAAACCAAAAAAAAAGATACATTTATTTCCATAATACATCGATGTAATGTTTTAAGATATGATAGTTTTAACAAAGGCAACTCACTCCCAACATATTTTCTTGATAGAGAAGAACACATGCATTAAGGAACAATAGCATGTGGAAGTTGTTGTACAGCAAACTTTCTAGCCACTACAAGCCCAGCAGCCAAAGCAGCCCCAAAAACAGTGTGCAACCTCACACACAAATACTTCCCCATGAATATCTTTGTTTTATCCTACAAACACATTTATAAAATGAAGAAATTATTTATAGTAAAAAAAACCTTGAAAAAAAAAATTAAAATATTTATAATTAACTAGCTCACCTTGTGATTCTTCTCAACAAAACTAACCACTAAATTTCCCATTGGTAGTGTCATAGCACAGAGAATCTGGAGACAAAGGAACAAATACAATCATAAATATAGTAGAACAGCAGATCGAGTAACGTTTTCGTTAACCAAAAGAAATGTACGTAGCGTAGAGTACTTACAACACTTGCAAGAGGGAGATTTTGAGTAAATCCTAAAACCAAAATAATAGAATACAGTCCCACAACAGCAAATTTTACTACTCTCGAACCCGTTTCGGTGCCGAGCCTGACCTGTTATTTCAATTTTATCGAGTTAGCGAATCTCTAAACCTTTTAATAATCGAGGTTTAAATATGGTTATTATATTATTATTTATACTCACCAAAGGGGACATTTTCCCAACGGCCTTATCATCCTTTATCTGAATTAGCCATCATTCAATATCTATGATGTCAGCTAATAAATCGAGAGAGAGAGAGAGAGAGAGAGAGAGAGAGAGAGAGAGAGAGAGAGAGAGAGAGAGAGAGAGAGAGAGAGAGAGAGAGAGAGAGAGAGAGAGAGAGAGAGAGAGAGAGAGAGAGAGAGAGAGAGAGAGAGGCATCACCTGATGGAAATGACTGCAGAAGAGGATTAAGGATGTAGTAAGACCAACAAGAATCGAAGACCAAACGATCGTACTAGTAATAGGCAGCTCACTGTCATTGCATCATATACGAGTTTAGCGGACATGCATGAATTGTTTCTCATCAAAGAGAAAAAAAAGAAAAAGAAGACGACCGTAGACCTTTTTATGCTGTGAAGCAAATAAAAAGCAATGGTGGATAATGGGCCGAATGCGACGAACAGTAAAGGTTCTCCGACTCCATAGTAGCTCAAACGAAAAGGTGGACACTGCAAACAAATCATACTCAACATAACATGAATTAACTGGTCCGATCTTTATAATGCAACAATCGAAAATTGTATACGTACAATGTGTTATATACAACTTAGGCGTACATTTGGTTAACAAGTTATAAGAATTAACCAAGATAAGATTAAATAATCTAATGAAACACAATTGTATTATTGGACCATGGAAGGTTTAAAAGAAAATTCCTATAAGACAAGATATATATTTGTCGGTAAATCTTACTATTTGATTAAATTAAATATTAAAAAAAAATCAGAGTATAGTATTTTATTCAACATTATTTAACTACTTATATAATTATGATTTTACATTGAGTGTTACCAATATATACAATGATTGTTATTTCAATAAGTTAATTTGTCCCAACAGTTAAGAGTGTTGAATGAACTAAGACGTCTCAAGCCCAATTCCTAATAAATGCATTTTTGATCTATTATTCATCAAATAGACCCGGGTTTTTAAAATGGATTTTGATTAATTATTTCAGTAAATTATAGTAGAGGGTCAATTGAACAGGCTTAATATTAATCTATTTTATATTGAGTTTTCATAACTAAATATTAGTTGAATGGTACCTTGGTAAATGGTGATTTAATTAAGAAAGTATTCATCCATGTTATTTTTTGTAATGATCGAGATCAAATCTTATTAAATTAATGGTGATTATAGTATATCCCAAACAACGAACAAAATCTAATTATTTAATTAATTATGGCTAGTTTATCCAACCAAACAAGTTCTTAATAAAGAAAGAGGGAGAATTGTGGAGATACATAAATATTATTTATTAGGACATAAGTACACACACATATATATATATATATATATATATATATATACTCCCTCCGTTCCAGAATAATTGTCGTTTTAGGTTATTGCGCACATATTAAGAAAACTAATAAATATGCGTGGATTTTAGGAAAATACATATAATATGACTAAAATACCAATGTAATTAATTATATACGAACTAATTAAGAGTAATAATTAATACGGGCATAGTTGATAACACAATAATTAATACATTATTGGAATTTTAAAGTGACAGATAATACTCTCCAAAACGACAGTTAATTTGGAACGGAGGGAGTATATATTTTTACCTGATAAAGGAAGAAGCAAAATACTGCGGAAGCTAATAATATCATAGAACGTGGATTTCTGGCCTCAACCGCTACCCATGCAAGGCCCAAGAAACCAAGCACAAGAATCAACCATGCAATAATATTGATCCCTGTTCGACTAATTTATTCACAACCATATAATTATATTAGCCATAAATCTTTATCTTCAATTAGACAAGGATAAATTACAACCACTCCCTATGTATAGTCAAATTATAGAAAAACCCTTCATGTTTGGGTACTTACAATATTTAGTGGAATCTTCTAGATTATATGAAATATACTCTATTTTGTACCCGTTTTATCTCATTCGAGCTCCACATTTTGAAGCTAGATATATTTTTTTGGCTTGTATATATCAGATTGTGGTGCATCAGAAACTGTATTTTTAAATAAAACGAGTACAAATTAGAGAACATTCCACGAAATCTAGATGATTATGTTGGACTTGACACCATAAGGGTGGAAATATAAAAAACATTCATAATTGAGGGGTAGATGTAATTATTCAAACATGAGGGGTTTTTTCGTAATTTAACCATACATCAGGGGTGGTTGTAATTTACCCATTAAACAATAATAATTTCTTAATTTAATTTACCTCCCAAATAGATTGATAACCGATTCCTTTTTGTTTACATCCACTCCTGTATCGAAATCGTAAACATCGTTGCTGGATCGGAGCCCCCAATATATAACCAAATGAGTTAAAAAAAAATCTGGTTTTCGATTATCAAACTATGAAACTTTTGTTTTCAAAATAAGACAAGGAAATTTGTTTAATAATGTGACTTTTAATTCTGACCTTAAGTTAAGCCAAACAATTACGAGTACATACGACGCCAAGATCTTGAAATAACGCGCCGAAGAATAAAGCCCCGTTTGCCAATAAGCAGCAGCGGTTCCCACCTGAACCATCAAACATGAACTTGTTCATTGATACTAATCGTTTCTTTTTTTAGCTTTGTACAAGGATCAAGGATTTCGTTAAATGCAAATTGATTTAATTAGGAAAATGTATGTTTTTAGACTAAAATGCCCTTATCCATTAGTTAACGAGGGACATTGATGGAGAAAGTACTTAATAAGAGCAGAACTGCGAATCATGTAATTAATGCTGTATTGGAATTATAAAGTAACAAAGTAATTACTACAATGACTTACAGTGACTGGGATTAAAGCAACGGTGTACATTGGTAATTTGGCGGCCCTCCATATTAAAGTTGCTCTAGATACATCATCATCTCTTGTTTTGGTTTCGTCTTCTGGCGTCACATCATCTGCATGTAAATTGCCGGTAACTGCATAATTTTCTTGAATAGAACTTAACATTGTTGTTGTGAATGCCTTGTTGTGACATCCTTTAGTAGTACGAGTCCAGCTGTAGCTCCGGAATCGCCTCTGGGTTTGTTCACCATGTGGAATACATGAGAATATTGAATGTTTCCTGCAAGTTTGAGAGGTTTAGCCAGTTTTTTTTTTTTTTGGTAATGAAGGCACCCGTAGCCAACCATCTAGGTGCACTGGGGTTTTACCATTAATTATACATAACATGGTTATTTGTCAGAAAAATCTCTTGCAACTGAAAATTGAGTAACTTCTTGCAATAAATAATATCCCGGTACAAGAATACTAATGAATAATCGTTTGTTGTGTAATAATGGGTGTTGATTTTAGCAAAATGGTCGAGACAATATTGCACCGCACCGATACTCGAAGTCTTATAGTAGCGTTTTTTTATAGTGACATATATAATAGTTTCGAGATACGACAAATCTACGAACCCTGTTTTGAATTTTCAATACGGACACATAAGGAAATATTCACAAGGAATATTTTCGAGCAAAGGATAGGAGAAACCTCAAAAGATTAATATCGAATTGAGTGATTCAAATGGAGGATTTTGGATTGTATTTATAGATTCTCAATGGTTTGTAGCCAACCAATTGCAACATTTAGGAAAATAATTTCATAACAAGGTGTCATACTTTTTCATATAAACCAAATACCTTATTCTCACTTGAATAGATTTTACTTTTTTTTTTAAATTTAAATTGGCACCATTACTGTGGCCTAATGGCGTCTAAACACATCCATATTTTTAATGGTGAATCTTCACATATTATTGTTCGTAATACATATTTTAAGTAATTTATTAATTTCTTATTCTTAAAAAAATAATTTTGGAAAAACAAATTTAAAACTCCATAATAGCTAAATTTTTATTTTTTTCAATTGTTTCAAATTTTATTTGAATAACTTAATGTTTATTCTTATATTTAGCATCGTCAGGTCGACTTACCTAAAAATATGTATGATTTGAAAGATTTTACTAAGACCATTTCAAATGGAGAATGCTAGGAAATTGAATGATATCCAAATTATACCTTTGATATATATATATATATATATATATATATATATATATATATATATATATATATATATATATATATATATATATATAAAATTCCAATATTCCAATATTATTACTTCTTTGTAATTTTTTTCGTTGTAGATACTCTAGTCTTTTAGAAGAAAATAGTCAACTATTTAGGGGTGAGAATTTGCTCAACTTGAAGAGGATCCGGTCTAGATTAATGTGGATCGGATCCAAAATGAACCGGATTCAAAATCAACTGTTAGAAATGGACCTAAAGCGGATCGGACTTGGACAAGTCCTCCGTATATTAATCAATTGCAATTTTTACGCAACTTATATGGACTAATATGTGGATCATTCATGGATCCGGCATGTACCCGTTAAAGAAGAACCAACATGAATCCACCATGATCCGACGTACAATTTTCAAAAATCCATTATAAATTAATCGAAAAAATATAGTTTTCATCCCTCAAATTTGCACGATTTCACATTTGGTCCCATGTTAGAAAAAAAAACACATTTTGTCTCTCATGTTCAGAAAGTCACAATTTTTAGTCATTTCTTTCAAATTTGACGTTAGTACTTACATAATCAAGCGTGTGCCCATCACTGTCTTAACTGACGGACTAATGGTAAATTGACGAAAATGACTGAAATTGTAAATCCATTAAATTAATCGAAAAAATATAGTTTTCATCCCTCAAATTTGCACGATTTCACATTTGGTCCCATGTTAGAAAAAAAAACACATTTTGTCTCTCATGTTCAGAAAGTCACAATTTTTAGTCATTTCTTTCAAATTTGACGTTAGTACTTACATAATCAAGCGTGTGCCCATCACTGTCTTAACTGACGGACTAATGGTAAATTGACGAAAATGACTGAAATTGTTAAATTACTGAAACATTACGGACCAAATGTATTTTTTGTGAACATGGGGAACCAAATATGAAATCAGTGCAAACTTTTCTCATAAATCAATACAAAGTATCTTACAAATTCATACTCACACACACTAACACTAACACTAACACTAACACCCATATTTTTCACACAACTACTATGAATCATTACTTGATGCAAGTGTAATTTTACAAGGGAATAAGAAAAGAAGAGTGAGAGAGTTTCCTAAAAATGCACAAAATTAATCAAAATACTGACTCGACGAGATAGGAAACTCTGTAACTCACCTGTCAACTCGGGGGCCACTCACAAGGTGTTCTTGATTGATTTTCTTGATTCCATAACCGCTGTTAACTTTGAGTAATGCGGATGAAGCTGCCATAGCTGAACCCACCCAACAGCAACTCGGTCAAGATATGAAATATTTATGCCTAAATATCAAGAAATGTATACTCATATTTGCATTTTTGTATGCTTATTATTCTTCGTGATTATGGAATAATTTAATAACTCAGTGACCACGTGGAATTTTATATGCCGTATCGTGTATCGTGTATCGTGCGCTAAGTAAACAATTCGAATTTTCAAATAACACTATTTTATTACGACTGAGCTCATCATATATATATCATAATAATGAAATATACATTAATACATGCCAGGTTTCAGTGTTGGATATTTTAATATTAATTTATTAGTCACGCAGGATGGGTCTCAAAGGTGGTATGTAATTGGAGATTTGATATGAATATTTAAGTAGATTCTCTCGAAATCATCTGTTGGTGAATTAGAAATTAATAAATTAATTAATATATTTAATTATGGAAATAATAGGTGAAAAATGTTGCGATATTATATTTATTGTTTATTTAATTAGACGAATAATAATTTGGTTAGGAGAATAGTTAGGTGGTGGTTTGCAAACGCTTTTTGAAAGTGATTATGAACTTTTTTTTGCTCATAATCTTTTTTCAGGTGTTTGCAAAATCAACTTTTGTTTTTGCTTCACTTAAAATAATCTGCTTTAAGCTATTTTTTTAAGCTATTTTTTTAAAAGCACCTATAACCCTGCTTTTTCTATTTAAGTTCATTTTCCGGAATATTTACAAACACCTGAAAACATATTATGAGCAAAAAAAGCTCATAATCACTTTCAAAAAGCGTTTGCAAACACCACATTAATTGGTCGTTGGTAGTAGGTTAATTTTCTCCTAAATTAGGACAACATTTGTTATTTGGTTTTCTACTTAAGTTGTAATACTATTATTATGTTAAACGAAAAACATCGTTTATCGATTTTTCCAACAGACATCATTAAAATTTAAAAATATGGAGGTGTGTAGACACTCGTTGAATCAAATAGGTGTATAATACCTTTTCGTGAATTATTTTTCTAAGATTTGTAATTATTGACGACAACTATTAAGAATCTATGAATAGACCCTATAATCCACCATTTGAAATACTTGATTTTCACTCCATTCCATATTTGTTTATTGGAGTTCTTCTTTCTCTAGCCCGAAAACATTATTTGTGAATATTGTCTTCCGTATTGTCATTGATAGTTCAAAAAAACATTTGAGGGTTCATAGATTTTGAGATTTGCAATGCTACAATATCGAAATAAAGTCATTGTATCTTGGGAGACAATTGCTACAAACTGCTAGCACCAGTGCGAAATAATAATGTCTTAAGGACAGAGAATCGAGTTCTTATCTCTACCATTTTGTTAAAATCACCGCCCTTTGTGATGGAATAATTTAATAGCTCATGAGTGACCACATGAAAACAAATGCTAAACACAATAATTGAATCAGCTGGCTAATTTTAATTTATGTTTCTCGTGTCATGTGCGCTAAGTAAACAATTCAAAATTTCTAATGACACTATTTTATTACGACTGAGCTCATCATATATCTATGATAGCAATATAATGAAATACATTAATACATATTACAAATAATATTAAACCACCTAAACTTTGCTTGTTGTAGCGGATTACTATTCAACAAAAGCACGATCACACCCGAACTCGTTATTTTGGTCTCGTTGTCTGACTATTTTCAGGTCATTTTGGCCGGAATTCACTACATGTGCATTTGCACGTGGCTATTTTAAGGGCTTAATTGTCTTTTTAAATCAAAATCCTTAAACCCTTTATTTATTAATCGTCGAAATTTTCTTGTGTTGACTTCTTTTTCCTTCTTCCTCTCCATTCTTCTCTTCATCTTCATCATTTTTCCTTCATTTCATCTGTTCTTCTTCAAAATCACAATCCCTAATTCTTTCATTTTTCCTCCATTTCTTTTGAAATATTGTTAGTTATTTGAGAAGAATCCCGATAACTTGGGTTGCCGTTTCTTGATGTTCAAAGATTTTTTAGTTTAAGCAACTGAATCAGAGAGTGACATAGCGCAAAATATATGGCAATTGAATCAAGAGAAGAGCTCGATCTCTCAAAATTTGCTTGCTCTTTGCTTCTTGAAAGAGATCTTTCACCATTTTTATTTGCCCCGAGCTTGCGAAAATGCATGTCAAAAATAATTGTTGTTCATGATTTATCTGTATTTTGGCAATTATATTTTTAGGATTGTTGTTATATTCATAAATTTGATAGCCTTTTCATGTAGGTGTGTTGCTTTGATTCATGTATGCTTGTGGGTTTCTTGGAATTTTTGTGTAGAGGTTGAATCAATGTAAGTAAAAATTCCCGACTGAAATGGAATTTTAGGGGAATCAGACGACTTGGACAAGTTTTAAACCTAGTTTAATTAAGTCCTTACAACTTTCAATTTCACTCCCAAATAATATATTTAGATAAAAAGACGAAAAAACCCATGGACATGGCCACGTGCCTCGCACGTGCACCGGAATATTCCAATATTTGACTGAAAATTAGACGTAGGTGGTTCATTTTAGGAGAATTAGATGACTTGGACAATTTTTAAATCTAGTTCAAAAAATCCTTACAACTTTCAATTTCACACCCAAATGATATGTTTAGATAAAAAGATGAAAAAGCCCATGGACATGGCCATGTGCCTCGCACGTGCGCCGAAATATTCCAATAATCGACTGGAAATTAGACGTAGGTAATTAAGTGACTTTTGGTAATGTCTGTGCAACTTTTGGTAATCCGCAAAATTGGACAAAATCTAGGTGGTTTAATTCTATTTACCTTCATTATTTAGTCATTTAGGATGGATCCCAAAGGTGATACTAGGATAAATATAAAATGCAAATTCTTTAAGATAGTAATTAAAAGGTGGAATCACAAAATTAAAGTTATTTTAAAATGACGTGTGTATATAATATATAAAAGTTGAATCTCATCTTATTGGAACATACAATTTGTTAAACGCTCATGTGTATTAATATGATTTTAAATCAGCAGTGAGATTTTGTCAATTTGCTTAAAGTCTTCTATTGTTTTCACATGTAATTACCTCTGACTTTTTCTCCCCGTCCCATTAATTCCTTCTCTCTTCCCCTTTCTCTTTTATTTCAGATTCAACTATACATTCGATAATTTAGATGCCCTTTAATACCCTTTACGTTATGAATTTTGACATAATCTTTTTCTCCCCGTAATACCCTTTACGTTATGAATTTTGACATAATCTTTTGGATTACATGGAAAATTCCTCAAAAAATACAAATTTTACCATCATGGGCTAATCGTAATAATAATTTTTGGGGTTAAATACACTTTACATCCCTAAAGTATAGCATATGTAACAGTTAGGGGTGAGCAAGTCGGACCCATCAACCCCGTTGGGACCGGACGGATAGATCCATCCATAGGGTTGGGTCCTAAAATGCTGAAGAACCGTGGGTCAGGGTCTTAGACGAGTTCAATTTTTTTTAATACCCGTAAAACTCGTCCCGCCCCGCCATACAAAACAACTTCGTTTTGTTTACATTATATAGTATAATAAATTAATAATAATAATGAATAAATAAAGTATCTCTAGTGTATCAAATACATAAATCAACTAAATTATAATTATGGAAGTAATAGCTATAAAGATTATGAAAATCTCTAAGAAAATGATTGAAAAAAAGCATATATATACAACGATCAACACACGGCAAAAAAAAAGAGGAAGAAGAAAATGGTGTTGAATGGAGCTGAATAGCGTTGGTTATGCTTGAAAAGGCTATATTTATTTTATTTAAATTGTCTTTTAAAGTTATGAATTAGTTATTTTTAGTTTTATATTAATTTTTATTTACTCTTGACATTTACATTATTTATGTTTGGTTTCAATTTAAAATTTTAGGTTATTCATTTTAGTTTCTAATTATTCTCCCGTAAAACTTATAAATTATATATAAAAAAAAAAAATAGTTTAGACGATAACAGGTTTCGACCCGTAAAGGTTGGGTCCTACTACAAACCCGCCATGGAACCGCCTATCGTAAACCCGTTAAAAACCCACAAGTTTGGTTCTTAAAAATCAAGAACCGTTGTTTGACGGGACGAGGGCGGGTTTTGATAGAACCCGCGAGTTTATGGCCCGCGCACACCCCTTGTAACAGTTACACCTTAAAGTATCTTTTGTAATACTTACCCCCTCAACATCAATTATTTTATAGGATAAATAACATTAAACCTCCTAAACTTTGCCCATTTATGCGGATTAGCACCTCAACAAAAAAAGTTCCACGATCACACCCAAAGTCTTTACCTATTTTCAAACCATTATAGGCGGAATTCACAACATGTGCATTACACATGGCTATTTCCACCAAAGCTCGTTACTACACCGAAAAACATAACCATTCTCCGTGGAATCATACCCCCCCCCCCCCCCCACAAGTGAACGTGACGATATCATCTTCGTAGAAAAAGATACGTTGAAAACATTTATCATTGTTCATCGACTTATTGTTCCCTCACAACATGCCTTGCCAAAACTAGTCGCTCCCGACGTTTTCGGAGCAATTCTCGAAAACTGAGAAAATGGCCCCGACAACCACCGTGCCAAATTCAATTTCCTACGTCCTCGTATTTTTTATTATTTTTTTCGGGTCGGAAAATTTTCGGACTTTCGGCACCGGCCCAGCCAAAGTGCTGGGACTCTGCCCAAGGTGCTAGCAACCTTGGGCAAAAACTAGTCGCTCCCGACGTTTTCGGAGCAATCCTCGAAATCTTAGAAAACGGCCCCGACAATCACCGTGCCAAATTCAATTTCCTACGTCCTCGTATTTTTTATTATTTTTTTCGGGTCTGAAAATTTTCGGACTTTCGGCACCGGCCCAGCCAAGGTGCTGGCGACTCTGCCCAAGGTGCTAGCAACCTTGGGCAAAAACTAGTCGCTCCCGACGTTTTCGGAGCAATCCTCGAAATCTGAGAAAACGGCCCCGACAACCACCGTGCCAAATTCAATTTCCTACGTCCTCGTATTTTTTATTATTTTTTTCGGGTCGGAAAATTTTCGGACTTTCGGCATCGGCCCAGCCAAGGTGCTGGCGACTCTGCCCAAGGTGCTAGCAACCTTGGGCAAAAACTAGTCGCTCCCGACGTTTTCAGAGCAATCCTCGAAATCTGAGAAAACGGCCCCGACAACCACCGTGCCAAATTCAATTTCCTACGTCCTCGTATTTTTTATTATTTTTTTCGGGTCGGAAAATTTTCCGACTTTCGGCACCGGCCCAGCCAAGGTGCTGCCAAGGCTGGGCCGGTGTGCGGGGCAGCCTTGCCCAAACTAGTCGCTCCCGACATTTTCGGAGCAATTCTCGGAATCTGACCAAACGGCCCCGACAACCACCGTGCCAAATTCAATTTCCTACGCGCTCGTATTTTTTATTATTTTTTTCGGGTCGGAAAATTTTCGGCACCTGCTGGGCCGGTGTGCGGGGCTGCCTTGCCATAACTAGTCGCCTTTTTCGCACCGGACCCGACGCCCGGCGGCCGGCGAAGGCAAAGGCAAAGGCTAAGGCTAAGGCTATTATTATATATATATAAATATATATAATAAAAATTTATTTATTTCGGACCGGGCTCCGGCGGCCCGACGGGCTGCGAATTGTGGGCACCGGCCAGCCGGGGTGCAGCAAATTTCTGGCAGCGATGGGCACCGGCTAGCCGGTGGGCAGAAATTTATTGGCGACGTGCGGGCACCGGCTGGGCCGGTGGGCAGCAAATTGGGAGCCGCCTGGGCG
>NW_012194213.1:879499-936999 GCF_000504015.1 Erythranthe guttata | reverse complement strand
AGGACCAAGCAAGGCAAGCCATCAGCAAGATGCAGGACAAGAACAAGGTGCAGGACATAGTGCAAATTCACAACTCTTTTGAGCAACTTGAAGAGGCTGATCCTGTAAAATCACCAGACCAAGTCAGTGCAAAAAAGATGAAGCCAAATAATAAATATCAAAAAAAGGACCAGGAGGTTGAAGTTGCTGATACAGAACCAGATGAGACAGAAATAGCAAGAGGAGGACCAGAAAAAGAAGCAAAACAGAGGAAAGGCAAAGGCATTGCAGCTGAAGAGACAGAGGATGGATTTACTGTGGTAAATCATAAAAAGAAGCCACCAAAACACCCCCCCTCACCACACTTGAGAAACAAGCACATTGGGCCATATGCTAACCCCAGAAAGCAGGGCAGAAATATAGAAAAAAATGAAGAAAAACAGGATAAAGGAGAAAAAGTGAGCAACCTTAAAAAATCAGATGCTAGAAGGGGGCTGTTCCCTTCCACTTCTAAATGTTAATCAGCCACTGGAATGTGAGGGGATTTAATAGGCCCCTCAAACAGAATGTAGTCAGAAACTACATTCTGCAGAATAAAATAGATGTGATGGGAATTTTGGAGATGAAAGTGAAGACACAACAGCAAATAAATACACTAATTCAAAATAGATTTAGTGGTATGGCAGCAGTACATAATTTGGATATGCATCAAGGAGGTAGAATCCTTATTTTGTGGAATAAAGATACAGTGGATCTTGAAGTGAAGAGCAGCCATGCACAAGCAATGCATTGCTTGATCCAGTGCAAGGTCACAAGGCAACAATTTCATTGTAGTATGGTGTATGGGCTGTATTCAGTCAGAAGTAGAAGAGAGTTATGGAGTACACTTGAAGAGTATGGAGAGGGGCTGATAGAGCCTTGGCTAGTGATGGGGGATTTTAATTGTGTGATGAGCCCAGAAGAGAAGACAGGTGGTAATATACCTACTGCATATGAGCTAAAAGACTGCACTGAAACAGTCTTGGGGCTAGGTTTGGAGGATATACCCTACACAGGAAGCATGTTGACCTGGTCAAACTCTGCTGTGGACAATACAATCTGGAGTAAATTGGATAGAGCCATGGTGAATAGTGCATGGTATGATCAGCTGCCAGTGACAAAGGCTGAGTTTCTTGCTCCTGGTCCTATCTCAGATCACTCACCTTGTACAGTCACAATTCATAGAGAAAGCAGCAAAGGGCAGGCCCACTTCAAATTTTTCAATATGTGGACTAAACATGAAGATTTCAACAATATAGTGCAGGAAAATTGGAAGTTTGAAGGGTATGGTACTGATCAATACAGGTTATGTAAGATGCTAAAAGGCCTGAAAAGACCCCTAAAAGCACTTAATACCTCTGCATTCAGCCATATATCTGCTAGAGCTGAGAGGGCTGTCAAGGAAGTAGAAGCTCTACAGACACAACTACAATCAGACTTGGAGAATCAGGGGCTAAAAGAGAGCATTAAACAGAAAAAAAAGAATGCTAATTACTTGCTTGAAGCTGAGAGGCAGTTTTTGACTCAAAAGGCTAAATGTAATTATGCCCTGCATGCAGATAAAACAAACAAATTTTTTCACAGCATTGTGAAGAGAAGAGGCAAGAAGAACTTTATTGCTGCTGTGTATAAAGAAAATGGGCAGAAGACTGAATCAGAAGATGAGATGGTCAATGAATTTCTCAATTTTTACAAAGACTTGCTAGGCACAAAAGAGAGGTGTGAAGACTTAGACATATCAATTGTGGAGGCAGGACCAGTGCTGAGTGAAGATGAAGGGCAGGATTTGATTGCTGAGGTCACAGAGTCAGAACTCAGAGATGCACTACAGGGTATAGGGGATGAGAAGTCACCAGGACCAGATGGTTTCAACTCACACTTCTATAAGAAAGCATGGGGCACAGTGGGCAAGGATGTGGTAAGTGCAGTACAGGAGTTCTTCAGAAATGGGAAGCTGTTGAAGCAAATCAACCACACTCTGCTTGCTCTAATACCTAAAACAGAAACATCATCAAGAGTGGCTGAATTCAGACCTATTGCATGCTGCAATATCAGTTACAAACTGATTTCAAAAGTCCTTGCTGCAAGACTGGGCAGAACACTAGATAAAATAGTGGACAAGGCTCAATCAGCATTTGTTGAGGGTAGGCTGATAAATGACAACATTCACCTAGCTGAGGCTATGGTGAGGCAGTATGAAAGAGCAAGGTCCACTCCTAGATGCCTGGTCAAGGTTGACTTGAGGAAGGCATATGATTCATTAAATTGGCAGTTTTTGAGAGAAATGTTACTAGCCCTCAATTATCCACAGATATTTGTCAAATGGATAATGGAATGTGTTAGTACTACCTCATACTCATTGTCACTAAATGGGAAGGCACATGGTCTGTTTGAAGGTAGAAAAGGGTTGAGGCAGGGGGACCCTTTGTCACCTATGAAAACGGAACATCCATAAAATATCATCCAATTGGACGAAGATCCGCATTTGAGATTGAGCAACTAGAAAGTTCAATTAATAAATTCCATTTCAAAATTTGAAGGCATTAGTATTTCTCATCTACCATCAGTTCACGTTTGTTTCACATCTACAACCATAATTAAAAAGATTATTATGTATAACACGACTCGTTTATATTGTAGGGGCATACCAAATTTGAAGTCCAAACAACAAAAATTGAGAGAAATGCTTAAAAACAAATAATCAATTCTTACAGCAATCGAGATGCACAACAGAAAAAAGGCACGTCTTAACCAAAGATAATTGCTAGATAAGGATGAAGTAGATGTGGATCGACAGAAAAAGAAATATCTTGTGGCTGCTAAAGAAAGAATTGCTTGCAAATCACCTGTTACTTAGGATTTCTGAGGACGATGATGACAGAATCTCCACGAAGAAACATCTTACTGATAAAGCGATCTTTGTTAACTGGAAGTGCTTTCTTCTTGTCTTTCCCTGTCTTAGGCACCTACACAAGCATTAAAAAGTACATTATTGAGACATTTAGTAGATACTAGAGAGAGTACACTGTAATCTCATCGAACATAAATATGTTTTTGCAAGAAATTAACCAACCTCAGTCCACATCTCCCGCACATTTTCTAGAACCATGTTACAGTGGCGATCAAAAGCCCTCACATGTCCCAAAAGCTTTATGTTATTGCGGCAGTTGATGAGCACCTATCATCCAGTAAAGGATAAGTGAATAAACCACAGAAGACATATAAAAATGGAAAATAATAAATTGCACAAATTAGTACCTGTGTGTTGTTCTTAACACTCATCATAAGAACAGAAAGTGGACCTGTGTTGAACTCCTCTTCCTCGTTCTTACTCTGTCAAAAGATTAGTTTAGGTGAGCAAAGGATGCATGTAGATAATTACAAGAGCACACAAATGACAAACGCAGGGATTAAAAGAAGCAAAAAAAACTGGGTCAGACTTCAACAACAGCAATTCATGCGTTTAATTTATTACATGAAGCAGAAATTTGATGGCAATGAAATGTTTATTGACATCAAAACATTGCTTGGTATTACGAATTGAAAAAAAAATTTGCAGAGGCATCATAGATACGAATAGGTGATTTTCTTATTGAGTAGAAAGTATCCACAAATCCGAGAGGAAACAAAACTGCCTTGATATATACATCTCTATCTACCATTTATTGGGTATCGCTAGAATACTCTTTATATATTCAGCTTTCTAGAACACAAGCAATCTGCTTTGTCAGACTATTTGACAACTAAAATTATGTGTCCCATTGTTCTGAATGGTGATAAGAGAACCTAAAATTTGTAAGTCAACCATAATATAACTGCAAAAAAGGTAAAAGAGAAAAAACCCCACAATTGAGAAGCCCCGATTTAATTTGACGTGCGAAAATGTATATGTTAGTGATGTTCAAAGAAAAAATGATGGCAAACACAATTTTAAGATACTGCAATACAAACTAAGAGCCTACTAAAAGCCATGACATATAGCCAAATCAAATATGGACTAACGAAAATGAAATAAAGAGGGTAAGAATAGATAAAAGGGTGAGATATCTTACAGGAGCATCTTCCTCCATCGGCCGACTGCAGAACAGGGGGAACAAATCAAACAAACAACAACACAACAATATCAGGAACACCAAACGGAAAAACAATCTGGAGAAATTAAATATCTCCTCAACTGTGAACAACCATAGTTAAACACTAAAACAAAATTATACTATCGAGCAATGAAAAGGATCCAGCATCTGTTTAAAAATTAACTGTTAAAATCGAAAAAAGAGCGAAGAAACAGGAATTATAAACAAAATTCAGCCCAATTCTGACTAAATCTATCGATGAAATAAAAATGCTCTAGACCATATCTAAGCACCATTCTAGGGTTTGCTCAAAAGTTAAAGAGGAACAACAAAATTGAATTGGAAAATTCAAAATCACAGAAAAGAGATACAGTAACTCACCTCATATTAGACTAAGATTTCGAAGGAATGGACAACCTGAGTACGGCGAACTTAGGGTTTATAGTACTGTAAAAAAAATTGAAGCTAGGGCATTAGAGAGAAAGCTGGATAATGAGAAAAAATTATTCAGAGATCATTGAGCATATAAACTAGGGTTCGATTAAAAAATCAAAATACAAAAGTAAGAGGACAAAAAATGAAACGGAGAAAGAAGAACTCACCAGTCACGAGTTGCCGAGTTGGTGTTCTGCTGTGGGGCGAGGGTTTTTCGAGAATGCCCGATTTCTCTCAATAAACCCCCAATTTAAAGAGGCGGTAAAATATGCAGCGCGCTTGGCACGTGCAAACCTTGCGTTATTTTTTGTTCCTTTTTTTGGCACGTGCGACAGAGAAACTTAAAAATGTTGTTGAATTTTTAGTCCTGTCCTCGACTTAGAAAATGTTGTTGAATTTGCAGTAATAAAATTTTATTTTAAAAGAATTAAGATATTTATATATCTTTCAAAGTATCTTTTGAAACACACTAAGCATATGCATGGAAGGAATTATTTAAATTTTGTGTTACAATTTAATAGTATAGTATTGTAAAGAAACTTCTAGAGGTTATCTTGTGATATTACTATTATGTTTTTTTTTTCTTTTTCGGTTTTTCTTTGAAGTGCCCATCTTTTGAAACTTTTTTAATAGACTGGCTTTGCAGCTACATAAAGTAACTCCACAATTTTTGCATGAACACTTCTGCGTCCGGATACTTGCAACAGAATTTGGTTATTTTTAGGCATGTCACTTTGTGATCTCAGTGTTTATTCAGATGAAAAGTCTTTTAGTTTACATAGGTTTGGGCTGCACTCTTTAATTCCAAACTCAGTCCCATTTTGAAGGCCCAATTCTGCATCTTTGGGCTTTTTTCTCTATTATTCAGAGGCCCATTGTTTGCGACTTGGGCTTTTTCATCTGCAATTTAGGGGGCCAATATAGGTTTATGTCAACATATTTTTTTAGCCGAAAATTTCCAATATTTTAAACGTTAAATATGAGTATGCAGTCTATCTCTCAGTTATCATGCCAAAAATCCCATGCCTAGAGAATAAATGACTCAGCACAACAAAAGAACATCCAAAAGAGCTATTAATCTCCACTGATAATCAGCTTACAGGGACGATTACATAGTGTTCTTGAATATCCAAAGTCCGATAACTACAAACGCTTAAAGGCTCGAAGAGAGAGTCCAACAGTTCATGCAAAAAAGGAATTCGAATGCAAATTAGCTAAACCATCAGTACACCACCTATGTTTTGAAGGCAGCGAAAGATTCCGTAGTAATACACCTGTATCAAATTAAGAAATTTACTAAATGAGATAATAACGCCGAAATATCTAATTATACACCAAATAAACCTGAAACTTTTATGTCTGATAAATGACAAATCATTGCAGAGTATGAAAACGGAACATCCATCAAATATCATCCAATTGGACGAAGATCCGCATTTGAGATTGAGCAACTAGAAAGTTCAATTAATAAATTCCATTTCAAAATTTGAAGGCATTAGTATTTCTCATCTACCATCAGTTCACGTTTGTTTCACATCTACAACCATAATTAAAAAGATTATTATGTATAACACGACTCGTTTATATTGTAGGGGCATACCAAATTTGAAGTCCAAACAACAAAAATTGAGAGCAATGCTTAAAAACAAATAATCAATTCTTACAGCAATCGAGATGCACAACAAAAAAAAGGCACGTCTTAACCAAAGATAATTGCTAGATAAGGATGAAGTAGATGTGGATCGACAGAAAAAGAAATATCTTGTGGCTGCTAAAGAAAGAATTGCTTGCAAATCACCTGTTACTTAGGATTTCTGAGGACGATGATGACAGAATCTCCGCGAAGAAACATCTTACTGATAAAGCGATCTTTGTTAACTGGAAGTGCTTTCTTCTTGCCTTTCCCTGTCTTAGGCACCTACACAAGCATTACAAAGTACATTATTGAGACATTTAGTAGATACTAGAGAGACTAAACTGTAATATCATCGAACATAAATATGTTTTTGCAAGAAATTAACCAACCTCAGTCCACATCTCCCGCACATTTTCTAGAACCATGTTACAGTGGCGATCAAAAGCCCTCACATGTCCCAAAAGCTTTTTGTTATTGCGGCAGTTGATGAGCACCTATCATCCAGTAAAGGATAAGTGAATAAACCACAGAAGACATATAAAAATGGAAAATAATAAATTGCACAAATTAGTACCTGTGTGTTGTTCTTAACACTCATCATAAGAACAGAAAGTGGACCTGTGTTGAACTCCTCTTCCTCGTTCTTACTCTGTCAAAAGATTAGTTTAGGTGAGCAAAGGATGCATGCAGATAATTACAAGAGCACACAAATGACAAACGCAGGGATTAAAAGAAGCAAAAAAAACTGGGTCAGACTTCAACAACAGCAATTCATGCGTTTAATTTATTACATGAAGCAGAAATTTGATGGCAATGAAATGTTTATGGACATCAAAACATTGCTTGGTATTACGAATTGAAAAAAAAAAATTGCAGAGGCATCACAGATACGGATAGGTGATTTTCTTATTGAGTAGAAAGTATCCACAAATCCGAGAGGAAACAAAACTGCCTTGATATATACATCTCTATCTACCATTTATTGGGTATCGCTAGAATACTCTTTATATATTCAGCTTTCTAGAACACAAGCAATCTGCTTTGTCAGACTATTTGACAACTAAAATTATGTGTCCCATTGTTCTGAATGGTGATAAGAGAACCTAAAATTTGTAAGTCAACCATAATATAACTGCAAAAAAGGTAAAAGAGAAAAAACCCCACAATTGAGAAGCCCCGATTTAATTTGACGTGCGAAAATGTATATGTTAGTGCTGTTCAAAGAAAAAATGATGGCAAACACAATTTTAAGATACTGCAATACAAACTAAGAGCCTACTAAAAGCCATGACATATAGCCAAATCAAATATGGACTAACGAAAATGAAATAAAGAGGGTAAGAATAGATAAAAGGGTGAGATATCTTACAGGAGCATCTTCCTCCATCGGCCGACTGCAGAACAGGGGGAACAAATCAAACAAACAACAACACAACAATATCAGGAACACCAAACGGAAAAACAATCTGGAGAAATTAAATATCTCCTCAACTGTGAACAACCATAGTTAAACACTAAAACAAAATTATACTATCGAGCAATGAAAAGGATCCAGCATCTGTTTAAAAATTAACTGTTAAAATGGAAAAAAGAGCGAAGAAACAGGAATTATAAACAAAATTCAGCCCAATTCTGACTAAATCTATCGATGAAATAAAAATGCTCTAGACCTTATCTAAGCACCATTCTAGGGTTTGCTCAAAAGTTAAAGAGGAACAACAAAATTGAATTGGAAAATTCAAAATCACAGAAAAGAGATACAGTAACTCACCTCATATTAGACTAAGATTTCGAAGGAATGGACAACCTTAGTACGGCGAACTTAGGGTTTATAGTACTGTAAAAAAAATTGAAGCTAGGGCATTAGAGAGAAAGCTGGATAATGAGAAAAAATTATACAAAGATCATTGAGCATATAAACTAGGGTTCGATTAAAAAATCAAAATACAAAAGTAAGAGGACAAAAAATGAAACGGAGAAAGAAGAACTCACCAGTCACGAGTTGCCGAGTTGGTGTTCTGCTGTGGGGCGAGGGTTTTACGTGCGACAGAGAAACTTAAAAATGTTGTTGAATTTTTAGTCCTGTCCTCGACTACTATTAGAAAACCCAATATGTTAGTTCCATTTCCATTACAAAAAATCTTGAAAAATCACACTATAAGGGGATTGGTGTAAGATAAAAAAAAAAAACGAATGTTTGGGTTTTTCGTAATTATGGATAAATAAAGTGTTTTTCATAATTTAGATTAAGTATATGGGGATGTTTCGTGCCAATTGTGTTGCAGGTCAAGCTTGCATCGTGCCAGAGGATTGTGCTGCTTAATTATAACAAAGACACCAAACTTATTGACTTTCGTCACTACTCAATCAGATTGCAGCCCATTGGAGTGTCCCGAAGGATAAGGAAGTTTGTGCAGAACCATGAGGTGCCTGATTTGAAAAATCTTCAGGATGTCAGCGATTTCTTGACAAAGTATTCTCTCTCACACACACACACACACACACACACACAAACACAATTCTTTCCATATGGACTGACTCTTTAGACATTGTTTTGTTTGATTCTGAAAAGGGCTGGTTATGGATCGGAAAGTGAAGTGGATGATGAAGCAGCGACTGTAAGTATACCAACGGATATTGGAAGAGTAAATAGGGCATCAAATAAGAGCGCTATCAAGCTTCAAGAGATTGGGCCTAGGAAGGATTGTGTGCTGGTCCAGTCATATTCAGTGAATTTGGTAATTATTTATTACTCTGTTTAATTGTTAATCATTCTTCTTCGGGTTCTTGCTTCCCTTACACAGATACGTCCAATTACTCTTTTTGGTGGATCCGTTTTGTTTTCACGATGCATTTATTTTCTTCTTGACAGCGGGTGAAAGTCGGTTAATGGATGTGTAAATGAATCGATTGAGTTGAGCAAAATATTTTTCTGTGAAGCTTGTTTACATAACTAACAAGCTGATCAACACAAGGAATTGTGTATTATAGTTTGGGAGATGGGATTTTCCTGGGTACAACATATAAATACAACTCAATAACATGCTAATCACAAGTTCTTGCTAAGGTAATTTTCAGCATTTTGAAGTCTAGCATGAAAACATTTGGTAAAATAAAATAAAAAAAAATGTGAAAATGTTAAGGAAAAACTCGATTTTCAAATGGCATTCATTTACTGCGAAAACTAATACAAACTTCAAAATGATATACAAGTGTGCAATTATATATACTTCAAACTGGTAAAATGCAATAACAAAAGTCGAATGATAAAATCTGAAAAACGTGATTGTTTTCATACACAAAATATTCTACCCATCTTGAAGTTCTCGACTTCTTTTCATGCATGGAACTAGGTAAAGTACGATGCATTGTAAACTGCTGTCTGTAGTTAATGGAAACAACACAAAACACATCACTCAAAGCCATAAACTCACTGTTCTACTCGGGTTGTTATTCAATGACTAATATAGCAAAGACAAGTATGTGTTACATGAGGGTATCTGCTGATGTGAGCGAAAAAGAAAACAATATTCTTTTTTCTTTGATAGACTTCAGAAGAAAGCATAAAATGAAGAACAATCGAACATTCTCACCAAAAGATCCATCATTGTACTAATCCATGATAATGGCTTCCCCGTTCACTTCTTTTATGCGGATGTCTTGAGAATCTCTTCAGAAGGAATTTCCAGTGTTGCCCCAACATGCTCTTTTCCAGGCTTCACTTCTGCAGTAGTACAATGCATAAACATATATATATATATATATATATATATATATATATATATATATATATATATATATATATATATATATATATATATATATGTATAAATATACGAAGACTAAATAATTCATAATTATGCAAAACAGGGACAAATAGAATCCAATAACACGATGATCAATTTACTCCTATCATTCCAACTAATCACTGTGAATATAATTGCTGTTAAACCCATCAAAACTTCCAAGTCTCATATGGAGTGACTCGTACAAATTAAGGTGTTGAAGATGCTCGTAACTAAAGTATAGCCTACCCAAAGGAGTGGAATCTTTGGTTTATAAGAGTGCAAGTGCTGTATATTTGCTTTTATCTCTTAAAATCCATCATGGTTGGAGATGCTCACGTCATCCGACTTTCAAACATGGACGTAGCGAATAATAACAATTACATGCTAAAAGATTGGTAAGGACATTGAACTAACAGAAAGAAGAACAATATAGTATCTGACATTTAAACATTAAGGTATGCTTCAATTACGTGAAACTTTCTCTCTCCCTCATTAATGGCTTTTCTTCTGTATTGAACTATGTTTTCATGATTTTGTAGATACTTCTAGAATAGTTCACAAGTGATAAAAGATTTAACATATACCACTGGCATCGATCTAGTCTTGAACAACAAAGGAATAAAACGAGTTCCTTCCTCGCCTTTTTATCTCTAGAACTGTAACTACTATGGTTTATGGATGGTGAACTTTTCCAATCTAACTAAATTACATGATAAGAGCAATCTATGTCCAAGGAGTAAATCCATCCTTAATGATTTTTTGGTGATATTCAGTTGATTAATCTTTTGTGAATTAGACAAGTCAGATTCGAATTGTTCAATTTTGAAGATAACAAGCCATGATTAGTAGTGTTTTGCCCAATAGAACTTTTGACAAACACCTGGCGTGCACAATTACATCACAAGAAGAAGAGAAAAAAAGGAAAAGGGAGAAGGGGGTGGGTGGAACTGGGTTGGAATTGGGAGAAGAGGGTTTGTTGTTAGTCATACCGTAACCTCCGCGATCGTTGAGCTTGGCCTGGACGATCATGGTTGAGATGAAGCGGGTGGCTTCGTTCGCCTCCTCGAATTTCTTCCGGGCTTCGGCGGCGGATTCCCGGAGCATAATGGTGTCGCCGGCAAAAGTCTGACGTGTTGCTCTGAGCACCCTAATTGCTTCGATCCCCATTCTCCCTCAGCACCACGTTGTTAGCAATTCTCTTGCCAGGCTGGCTGGTGACTTGTACTACTTGTAGAATTTGTTATTTAATTTATTTTTAGCATACAGTATATTTCTTTAGTCAATTTGTCATATGTTTACTTTGAAGAAAAAATTGATTTTTTTTTTTATTTTTAATTTTTAATTTTTTAATATCAAACTAAACCAAATTCAGACTGCAAATAAAAAAATAAAAAACATAAAAAGAGAGAAATTTACGAGTAAGCTTTGTCCCATGTGTAAAAGGAAATGTATCAAAATCTATGGACCTAATAAATATCATATATAAACAAATACATTCTCAAATCTCAACTGGTAAAATCTGTTTTATTAGAATTAACATTTGTTGAGAAACCTAAGATTGACTGTCCATCATTCTCATCTCGTGTTTCTTTCGACGGCCTCGATGGTGAGCTTTCTGCAAAGAGTTTTCACCCACTCTTTCCAATTTCGAAGCATTATCTGGTTCAACAAACATAGGCAAATCAGTTAGTTGAATTAACCTACATATATAATTTTCTTTCACATTACAATAGGAAATGAACAATTTCATATCCAACAAGATTGTATGAAGCTCATTTGTAATATTAAAACGACCAAACTCATAAAAGGCGCACGCGTAAGTCATAACCATCAACAAGCATGACTAAAATCAACTGAACCAATTTCAGACATCAATGAACTCCACCGTGCTTTCCAAAAGATAGATAAATGGATGCAATCAGCTGCTGCATTGTTAATACCAACTTCATTGCAATCTATTTTGCAAATTGTTCTCTAAAAATCTAGATATCAGAAGTTCATATCTTGACCACATAAATATAATTATTCCAAACGACGTTTCTTGATTTTCTGTACATTAACCAAAATCACAAGTGTTTCAATAAAAAAATAATCTTTACTAACTATCGAAAAAAGTTCCCTTTCAAATACTAAGCCGTCTCACCATTTTATTAACTTTGTTGCGGCTAACACGTAATTCAATTATTTGCATCGACCGTCATAAGTTCCATTAGTTAGTGTTCAAACAAGGCCCGAAGTAATATCTTCAGAATCAACTCATGTTCTGATCAAACACCTATTCAAGAGTCCAAATTTCAGTTTTTTGAAATCAAATTCTATGCTCGGAAGACACTAGCTTTGAAACAAATAGTGCAACAAAAATGATACGTCCGACGTATGAATCTATTCAATCACATTCAATCCAAAACCAAAATAAAACTAAGGAGAAAAAGAATAAAAAAAAAAAACTAACTAATTCACATGCTCCCTCTCCCCAGCACAACTCCCCTCCCTCTCTCTCCTCGACTTCCGATCACTCACATCGGAATCGAGGTTTTTGACGAAGGGTCTCCAGCTCATCAGCTGGAAGGCGCACGATTCCACGGCGTGAAGTGAATCTAGGGTTCCGCGTGACATTGCAGTATTGCTGATTGAATTGTAAGTATAACGTATATCCGATCGCCTGTTTCTCTATGTATAGAAGATGAAGAACATTTTTTTCACTTCTGAGAGACAGGTCGAGTAGAAAGACTGCAGGGGAAAAGGGAATTTGGTTGGAATATAATAATTAATTTGTTGGTAATTTCTTATTAAACAATTAATTTATAGTGAAAACAATTAATTATTCATACAAAATTAATTTCAAAGCCATCGGAATTATTCAAATTTCAGTTTAGGAGTTTATCAAAAAATATATCGTTATAATAAAAATATGAAATGCTTAGCTCTGAATCCTTGTATACAAATTAGTAATTTTGAATCATAATTCATAACCAATGACTTTTTTCTTACAAGACAATCTTGAAGCAGTTTCTCTGACATCATTGCCACTTGAGAATATCCTTAAAATATGTTTGATGACATAACACAAATACGCCACAGTATGTGCACATTAAAACAGGTTCAAAATGCTTGAGGGATTGACCACATTGATAAATACAAAAATCCCAGGCAAACCAAGCACAAAGGCTGCTGTTTCACTAATTTTTGACTTCCTATATAATTTAAATGAGATCTCAATGTACTTACTATGGACACCAATCAACCAATAAAAACGCTATTTAAATCTTGGCTCAGTGACGCCATATAATCTCCGAACTGGAAGCCTGCCGGGGTATGCAGATAGAAAATATACGAAATCGCTTTTGCTACCACCATTGGCTTTTTGGTGGTGAGTTCGTCTGACAACTTCCCGAAGCTTGACTCGTCAAATGGAACCGATCCTTTAAGAAAGAAAAAGCTGTCTCTGGCTAACGTTTCCACCTGATACGAACATTTCAAAACAAATAAAAACCAAGTGTTTATCTTAAAAGAGACACCGAACTCAAAGAGTTTGCTACGTGTTTTGTAATACCTGTAGTTTCGAGAATCTTAAATTGTTCATGGTGAGGATTACTTGTACGTCACGCAGGGAATCAGACAAAATCCGAACGGCTAGATATTTGAAGAAAGTTTGCACCGTACTCTTCTGATGTGCTTCCCCGTATTCACGGTCCTGACCAAACCTAGGAAACCACAACACACATTTGACTTCATTCCATCGCACGACACTATCGTCTCCTTCGCCAGAAATGATTGTTTGATAAGGGTGGCTAAGGCCCCACAGGATTTCTATGCCGCTAAGTGAAGGATCAACTGTGAATGGATCTGTTTGAGAAGTCGTCGAAATTATAGAGGACGGGTTATATTGATGAACAAGGTTCGAAGAAAAATGAAGATCTTTATCATCCAGTAACAGCACACGTCCATTTGAAGGAGCGGGAAAGAATTGCAGAAGAGATTCTGCTGCATATGTCTCTTCATCTTCTGGGGAACACAAACTGGATTGATTTCCCCGTAAAGCTGACGGATCGGATTCATGAGAAAAGAAACAAGAATCTCCATTTCTGCATCCCTGCATATGGATCAAATGAATTAATTTTTCTTTTATACCAGAGGAGCAATAATAATTTAATCAATGGGTGCAGAAAATAGAATCTTCTAAGAAGATACCTGCAAGGAGAAATAGAATTTGCAAGGAGGTTTTTTTGCTTGAAGTGAATGAGAAAACGGGCACTGGCTACCCCTGTTGCACAATCCATTAACAAAATATCTACACAGCGGTGCAACCGATTCAGCGTAATTTCTATGATCATAAGTGTATGTATTATGTTCTCTTGATACATCCACGGTAAGGTCGATTCTCATCTGTTTTACATTCAAATTAAAACCGTAAAAAAGATAATCGCCATTCTGTCTGAAGAAACTGGACTAGGAAAACCAAAGTGTGGTACCTCTTTCACTATAGATGCAAACCTTCTAGCCATCTCATCTGTGTGAAAGTCGTAGGGTTCAACAAAGGGTACAGCAATACATTCCTTTGATGCATGGTCATGCTCATCTTCTTCGTAATTCAAATATGAAGTATCAGCTTCCTCATTCTGCGCACACTTGAGATAACATGCATGGTGGAAGTTGTATGGATCGTAATGAATCGGAACACTGTTGGATATAACCAGAAACTTGGGCCGAAACCGATGCAGAGAATTTATTATGTCATCATCTGCAAATAACACGATTAGAATAAAGCAGAAAGAAAGGGGGAAAATAAATAAATACAAGAAAGAAAACGAGATGTATTACGGTTTTAAAAAGAATCATACATGTTTCAGTAATCTGTTGGAGGGCAGGTGGAACAAGATTGTGAGAGGAGCACCATTCTTCTTCAATCTTTGGAAGCAGGATTTCTGTATCTTCCACTTCATCAGGTTTAAAGATGGCTTTGAGCCGTGCAAGGCGGCAGTTGTCCTATATAACAGCATAATTAAGGTAGTTGCAGAAGGTAATGTCAAACTATCATGTACCTAGTAAAGCACAAAAAATGAGCGGAATATACCTTGAAAGCACGTTGCCAGAACTGAAATGCGCAGAAATTGGCCATGCACAAGACTTCCTTTCTACCTAGCCCAGTAACCTTACTACCTCCATTATAATAATTATCAGTGTACTCCATGGCCTAAACATATTATATCTCGCAGTCAGTAAAAGTTGAAATACTTAGAAAAAAAAGTTGGAACTTAAAAGCAAACGAGATAATACCTGGTTCTCCTGACCAAAAGGACGCAAAATGGGTAGAGGCTGTAGATCCATCAATATACCGAATATAATGCCTTCACGTAGCATGCCAATGTTGCCAAATTTGAGAATAAGAATAGAAGCATCAAATGATAGAGTGAAACTGGATAACAAACGCCCATAAAAGGTGGGTTCGTGATGACCCCTCATAGATGCCTTCTTTATTGCACGCATGTGAACCAGCAAATCTAGTGCATCCTCAACAACATCAGGGTTTGGAGGGTCCATGGTCTTCTGTAATAATGCTAAAATGGAATAGGAAGGAAAAAAAAAAAAGACAATCAGTATAAGGAAAAAAAATCCTTCCAAAAACGAAATTGTGAGAGGGTAATTATGAAATCACCTTTTGGTTCATTAATAGCTTTAGATTCGGCACAGCTTATGAGAAGTACTTGCTGGCGTAATGACAACCTCAGTATTGATGGGGCCTCATAATCCTCCAGTTGACCATAGAATGAACCAGTTACCAACCGATACACATGACCATCACAAGTCCGACCAGTTCTCCCTCTACGTTGTTCAGCCTGTCACTTATAAAGATAAGAAGAAGTAAATCTCACCACAGAAGAATGGAAAATGAACCATCACTCGGTATATATACCTGCGATTTTGAAACCCAAACAAGCTCTGCTGCATCTGTTTTCCGATTATTGTCCCAGAAAACTTGCAAAGAACGGCATGAGTCTATGACATACCCTACTTTTGGTATTGTCACAGAAGATTCTGCAATGTTTGTGGCTAGTATAACCTACAGCGAAGATGATGATGCTCAGATCAAATTCGAAACATAGAAAATGGATAGTAATGTTGAGATTATCTTGGGCTCGGCTTAACTTTTCACATCGCTAATCTGCTCAACATCATCGAGTATATATGCACATGAAGCTGGAAGAAAATCTAGAGATGGTTGTGACATGTTACCTTACGATGAGATCTCCAGATCTTCATCGCTCTGAGCGCTTGTTCAGTGTCAATGCTCCGATGCAAAATGTGAACTTTGAAATTCGCAGTGAAAGGCTTCAAGAGGAACCACTGCTGCTCCAATGCAGCATACGTTGGGAGGAAGATCAAAATGCTCTTCTCAATATCGGGTTCATTTTTGTGAATGTGTATCACCAAATCATGGATGAGCCTGTGCACTTCAGGCTTGAAATTAGCTTCAGACACTGCTGGGCTTGGTCCAGAGCAGTATTTCATAGAAAGATCATCACAGTTCATTCCGAGAAGCTCGCTCACCTATGAAACAAAAACTAGTTGTAATAACATGAAATAGCAAACAGAGAGTCAAATTGATATTTCAGCTTGTGTGACGTGTTTCAGAACCAAGTTGATAATCATGGGCCTTCTAACCATAGTGAGAGATACAAAAATACACTAGTAGATGACCCTATTAGTACTGCTAGCATGTAATACCTGTTCAAGGTACGAGACTTTCTTTTGAAAGATAGTGTTCTTCCCAGAGCTAGGGATTGCCAAAACTTCTACTCTTTCACCCCTACCAAGATCCTTGAAGTACTCGCGATATCTTGAAATGTCAGCAGTTGCAGACATCAGAACCACCCTATAAAATATATATGTGTTTAGAGCTTCTAGTGGATATACTGTTCTCGTGCTGCATACTGCATACACTGCTAAGTACAGATATACAAAAAGTGCAAAGATTATGCCAAAAGTTGCAAACCTTAAGTCATTGTTTCGAAGTAAGAACTGCTTTATGCAAACAAGAACAAGATCAGACTCCACAGATCTTTCATGGACTTCGTCAAGCACAATAACTTTGTATTTAAGAGCCTTCAGTCCCTTCTCCCGCATTTCATCTAACAAAACCCCAGCCGTTTTGAAAACAATCTTGGACCTGACAGGAGATATTTAATGTTGCCAATTAATCAAATAATAATCAGAACGAGGACTAAAATTGTGATAGGCCATATACAAGCAATACTACTGATATACATTAAATGACATATCTTAGAATATGTATCTTGACAAAGATGTGCGTGTTTATGAGCAAATTTGGAAGGGGGCAAACGATATTCCCAGGAAGGACATTAATCATAATCCTACCTATTTGAGAAGACCTTGGAATGACCGATGTGGTACCCAACCTCTCCACCTACATCACAATTACGAGCCCTTGCTACCATTCTGGCAACAGCTACAACGGCAAATCTCCTTGGTTGAGTACAAAGTATGGGCTCTATGTTTTCTTCGAGTAGGAATTGTGGGATTTGCGAGCTCTTCCCTTCAAGTGAAGCAAAGATTCAGTAAGCATAACAAAATTGGTCTGGAGTAGTTACAAGAAAAATAATACATGTATCATAACCATGCAAAGAGTATAAAGTCATTGGAATAGGGAAATTTAAGAAATATGGAATTTGACAATAACTCAACCCGTGCGATTTGAAAGATAATTTATTTCTAAAGAGAGCACAGACCATGAAAAATGCATTAATTTTTTTTCCATGTGAATCGTGAATAGTTGGAAAATTACATTTACCGGGTACACCCATAAGGAATTCTGTTTTCCATTTTGTACGCTGTCAACTCCAATCCCGCTCAATTTATACTCAACATGAGATATATTACTAAATTAATACATTTTTAATTATCATACATTATGATATGAGTTGGATTCCATTCTTCCTCCTGAAATCCGATTTTTCTCTAATTAATCATCGATTTGGACCATTTATCTATTCGATCAATTACTGCTATATTGATGGGTATAAATAAAGTACCTCAGATCGAATAGATATGATCACATCTTGGATCAAACAGCTCGATGACGACACCGACATTCATGAATTAGAATTAGCCCTAGACCTACGACGTGGCTACTTCGCATTTATTAGGTATGCTCTTTCTATAAATATTTAATTAGCGAACATACACTCGACTTCATCACATTAATCAATTGTCAATTTCCACGTGGTTCATGGCGCGAAAAGATATTAGCATTGAAGACGACCAGATCAAAACAGTTCATGGAGGTAAAATATTTCCCAAACCAAGCCACCAAAATTATGAACGAACAAAACAAAAACATGTGCTAATTAACAGAAAAAACAAGTAATGGAGTGGTAGTTCTTCTCTGCCGAATCGTTCCATGTAAAAGAACAAATCTAAAATGAGGATTTGTTTGACGAACTCCAAGGGTAAAGAATATGTTTAATTAGACCAAAAAAAAAAAGTTAACTGATTCGGCCAATAAGATAAATGCCATAAAAAAAATCAGTCATGGATCAAAATTCAAAAAGGAATCGGGGTGAAATTAAATCGATAGCAGTTCAAAAAAGCAGCGGAAAAATTACTTACCGCAGCCCGTTTCCCCGACGATGAGGGTGACGCGATTCTCCAAAATTTTTGCGACGATTTTTTTCCTCATCCCCATCACCGGAAGCTGGGAGAAATTGGACGAAGACGGCGCCGCCAGTGACGAGGAGGATGATGACGTCGGAGATGACGCCATTGAACACGCGCCGATTCCAGCAATCGAAATCGTACAACAGCAAACGCCCACAGAAACCCTCGGAGCACGCGAGAGTCTAGAGAGAGAGAGAGACGGCCACTGTATAGAGTAAACGCTGATTCTTTTCCTTTATTATACCTTGTACTAAATGTTGGCACTTCCCGCTTTATTGCGCACGGGTTTGTACGATTTCTTGTTGTTGACTACGTTGACTATTTTAAGGAATTGAACTAATTATCAACGAGATTAAATTTTTAGTGATTCTGGCGCTTTTGGGCCTTTGTCTGCAATTTAGAGGCCCATTTTTTGCTTCTTGGGCTTTTTTTAGTGATGTGAAAATGCACAAATTTACTACAAGCTGAAAAAAAAACTTTGTGAATCTTCTACTACAATCTTTGTGATTAGTGTTTAAGATTCAAAGTTACGGCAATGATGATCCCAGTCCATTAAGTGTGTGTCATACTGATCCTTTTATTGGTCTCAGGTGGAGAATTGTTAAGTATTGAGCCCACATAAAATGATCTGTTGTGATCTGGGCCTAATAGCTATATTAATTCAAAGCCCAACTTGGGAAATCGGGCCCAACGTTACTTAAGCCCACTGATCAGTCAAACCTAGATCTTGACCGTCGGATAGAGGGCTTCAATCTGAGCCCTCCATTTACCCACTCCTCTATCTTCTCTCAACCCTAGCAGCTTTCATCTGCTGCGTCGTTTCTCTCTCTTCCCTTGTCCCCTTCTCTCTCTACAGTGTATCGTCACCCCTTGTCGTTTTCCGGCGACACCTTCGCAGGTCCGGCCGGACAATGGGTGTCCTTACCGTCGCAGCACATTTAATGCTGAAGACCGTTGAAACTCCGTGTATTTATACTGTGGTGAGAGAGAGAGACAAGTGTGATTCACCTTTTATTCAAACCCCTTCATTTCTGGTCTTAATCCTCTTCTGTGAGGGTTTCGGCTTTGTGTGTGCAGAAATCTGGGTTTGTGCTGAGTGGAGAGGGTGAGTTATCACCGAGTTGACTGTGCATGTGTTGGTGAGTCAACTCGGAGTGAGGTTTGGGGTCAGATCTAGGGTTTCGATCAGTGGCAGTGCTTGGTGCTTGTTTTCGGTTGGTGTTACCACCAGACCTTGGATCTACAGTTGAACACTGGAAATAGGGAACTGAGCCGTTCTTTATTATATACTCTTTCTGTTCCATTTTACCTTCTGTGTTATCTAACTGTCTTTACAGATCTATGGCTATGTCTGGAAGAACCTGTACCTAACAGTGGTATCAGAGCTTCAGTTGGACACTCGTTCTTTTGCAGACTCGTGCTACGGATTTAACTACTGTGACTCACTCACTCTGTTTCTGGGTAAAATCCTGGAAAACCTGTGGTTGACCTTGTGTGGTCAAAACTTGCTTCCGCTGTTCTCTTGTTCTGGGCCAACTCAGGCTACTCGCCACTCCAAACTTCCCTTGTCCGGACCGCTTAGTGTCGCAGGAATCTGGGGAAGGGGGGTAGTCTGAGACAGCCCAGCCTTCGACCGGTTACTTTGGTGCCTTCTGGGCCAACTCACACTATTTTCCAACACCAAACTTCCCTTGTCCGGGCCGCTTAGTGTCGCAGGAATCTGGGGAAGGGGAATAGTCTGAGAAAGCCCAGCCTTCGACTGGTTATTTTGTTGCCTTCTGCAACACTTGGCTCTCTGTTGGGCCTCCTGGGATCATCTTGTGTGGTTTATTTTTCCTGTTGCTGTCTGTGTGCAGCTTGTGTGTTTGATTTCTGTTGCTGTCTGTGTGCAGCTTGTGTGTTTCTTCTCTGTTGCTGTCTGTGTGCAGCTTGTGTGTTTCTTTTCTGTTGCTGTCTGTGTGCAGCTTGTGTGTTTCTTTTCTGTTGCTGTCTGTGTGCAGCTTATTTGTTAGTGTGCCTCTTACTTGTGTCTGAGCCCTTGTTTGTTTCTCTTCTGTGTGAATATGAATTCTTATCCTGTGGCTACTTTTGATGGTAAGGGTGATTTTGCTATATGGAAACAGAAAATGAAAGGTGTTTTAGTTCAATAGAAATGTTTCAAGGCTATAACTCAAACTTATGATGATAAAACCACAAAAGAAATGAAAGATGATTTTGATGAACTTGCTTACTCCCTGATTATTTTGAACCTATCTGACTCTGTGATTAGAAAGATAGGTAAGCTTGATACTGCTAAGGATTTATGGGATAAGTTAGAAGAGCTTTATACTGAAACCTCTTTACCCTCAAAAATGTTTTTACTGGAAAAGTTTTTTAGATTTAAACTTGACTTGCACAAAGATATAGATGAAAATCTTGATGTTTTTACAAAACTTGTGCAAGACATAAAGTTAACTGGGGATAAAACCATTGATGAATATACCCCCATTGTTCTTCTAAATGCTATTCCAGATTCTTACAGTGATGTCAAATCTGCTATTAAGTATGGCAGAGATAAAGTGACTCTGGACACTGTGATAAATGGTTTGAAAAGTAAGGAACTTGATTTGAAAACTACCAAAAGCAACAAGTCTTTGGGTGATGTAAACTTTGTGAAAAACAAGCCTAAAAACAAGTTTTCAAACAAGGCTTCTTCCTCCAGTAACCAAAATTTTCAAAAATTTGATAAGGGTAAAGTAGGGAGTAAGAACAAGCTCAAACATAGGAAATGTTACAACTGTGGCAAGTCTGGTCATTATGCTAATAGGTGTGCTGAACCTAAAAAAGAAGTTAAGTCTAATAATGAACAGGCTAACCAAGTTGCTGAAAACATGGGTGATGTGTTTATGATTACAGATGAGTATCTTGATTTTGTGAATTCTGTGTCTGCATCTTTGACTGATAATGACTGGTTAATGGATTCTGCTTGCTCTAATCATATGACACCTCACAGAAGCATGTTCTCCTCCTATGTTGAATTGAAAAATGGCTCTGTGTCCATGGCTGATAGCAGCAAAAGACATGTGCTAGGTATAGGAACTGTATGTCTGAAATTTCAATCTGGTTTTGTGCTTAAACTGAAAAATGTGAGACATGTTCCTAAGCTAAGTAGCAATCTGATGTCTTGTGCTATCTTGGAGGATTCTGGGTATAAGGGTACTTGGGGTGATGGGGTTATGAATATTATGCATGATGGTTTAATTTCCTTCAAAGCTGTTAGAATGCACAATATGTATGTTGCATCTGCATTATCTGTTTCACATGTTAATTCTGTCCAGCATGACATGACTGATCTTTGGCATAGAAGATTAGGTCACATCAGTAGTAAGGGACTAGGAATCTTGCATAAAAACAAGTATCTGAGTGATGACATTGTTGTTGATATGCCTTTGTGTGATTCATGTGTTATGGGTAAACAGTCCAAAGTGAAATTCCCTAAATCTCCCTTCCCTAATACTTTTAAGTGTACTGTAATCCTTGAATATGTTCATGCTGATGTTTGGGGTCCTGCACCTGTCTCCACACCTGGTGGAAACAGATATTTCTTGTCTGTTGTTGATGATTGTTCAAGAAAAGTGTTTGTTTTCTTACTTGTGCAAAAGTCTGATGTTTTTGATAAGTTCAAATCTTGGAAAACCTTTATTGAAAATCAAACTAACAAGAAACTTAGAACCCTTAGAACTGATAATGGCACTGAATTTTGCAATCATGAATTTGATTCTCTGTGTGCTGAATTTGGCATTAGAAGACATAGGACTGTTGCATATACACCTCAACAGAATGGCATAGCTGAAAGAATGAATAGAACATTAATGGATAGGGTTAGATCCATGTTGCATGCATCTGGTTTGCCAAAAGTTTTTTGGGGTGAAGCTGTCTTAACAGCTGCTTATGTGATTAACAGATCTCCATCTGTGCCTTTGTCTGGAAATTTGCCTGAAACTTTGTGGACTGGGAAACCAGCTGATTTGTCTAATTTGAGAGTTTTTGGATGTTCTGCTTTTGTGCACCATAAAACTGATAAATTAGAACCTAGATCCTTAAAATGTGTTTTTATTGGATATCCTGAAGGGGTAAAAGGTTATAGATGTTGGCTATAGAATGAACATGGTTTTAAAACTATCATTAGTAGAAATGTTGTTTTCAATGAAAATGAATATCCATGTTTGCCTGTGCCTTCATTTATTGTTCCTCCCTCTGCTCCAATTGAGGTGGAGAATCCTCCTTTTGAAAATGAGGAAATTGATGATGATGAGTCATCTTCTGTGCCTGAAAATGTGTTTGATCAAAATGTTGAGTCTGATTTGCCTGATATTGATGATTTGCATGATTATCAACTTGCTAGGGATAGACCTAGAAGAGAAATTAGGAAACCTCAGCATCTTGACAATTTTCAGCTTGCATCTTTTGTTTTCAATGTGTTTGATGCTTTAGATGGAAATGAACCTAAGTGCTACAAAGATGCTTTGAAACTGCTTTTCTGCATGGTGATCTTGATAAGCAAATTTTCATGTCTCAACCTGAAGGCTTTGTTGATTCTGTTAATCCTGATTATGTCTGTTTGGTAAAGAAATCTCTTTATGGCCTTAAGCAGTCTCCCAGACAGTGGAACAAAAAATTTGACTCTTGCATGCATTCTTTGAAATTTAAAAGAAGTGAATTTGATCCTTGCTTGTATTTCAAAGATGACTGTCAATTTCCTGTGTTCCTATTACTCTATGTTGATGACATGCTTATTGCTAGCCCCTGTTTAAAGGCTATTGATCATGTGAAGAAGTGCTTAAGTGATAACTTTGACATGAAATTTCTTGGTGATTCAAAGAGAATTCTGGGTATGGACATTGTTAGGAACAGAAAAGAGTGTTCTTTGTTTCTGAACCAATCTGCCTATGTGGAAAAAATCTTAGATAAATTTGCCATAAAAAATGCCAAGTCTGTGTCTGTGCCTTTAGCTGCTCATTTTCTGCTAAGTAAGGAACAGTCCCCAAAGACTGAACCTGAAATTTGTGACATGAAATCTGTTCCTTATGCTAATGCAATTGGCTCTATTATGTACTTAATGGTCAGTACTAGACCTGACATTGCTTATGCCATTAGCTGTTTGAGTAGATATATGGCTAATCCTGGCATGCCTCACTGGGAGGCTGTAAAGTGGTTGATGAGATATCTAAGAGGGTCTGTTAAAACAGGGATTGAATTTTCTAAGTGTGAAAAAGGAATTGTCTTATGTGGTTATGTGGATTCAAATTATGCAAATAACAGAGATAATAGGAAGTCCACCACATCTTATGTGTTTACTTTGTGTGGTTCTTGTATTTGCTGGAAATCTCAACTTCAAAACATTGTAGCCCTTTCTACCACAGAGGCTGAATACATTGCAGCCACTGAGGCTATCAAAGAATCTCTCTGGTTGAAAGGGCTGCTCTCAGAAATTGGTTTTTTGAAAGATAAAGTTGTTGTGTTTTCTGACAGCCAATCAGGTATACAATTGTGCAAGAACCCTGTTTTTCATGACAGAACAAAACACATTGAGATCAAATACCACTTCATCAGGAAAGTGGTGGAAAATGGTGAGATAGACCTGGAGAAAATTCCTTCTGAATTCAACCCTGCTGACATGGGTACTAAGGGCCTACCTGTGGAAAAATTGAGATCATGTTTGAGAACCTTGAACATTGTCTCAAAACATGATTGAAACAGACATGTGTGTTTGTGCTTGCTGTGTGCAAGCTTGTTAAATGCTTTCTATGTGATAGCTTGTGTTATTTGTTTAACTTCTGTATGATGTTAAATTGTGTTTTATCTTGGTGATTACCTCCTTTGTGGAAAAAAAAAACTTTGTGAATCTTCTACTACAATCTTTGTGATTAGTGTTTAAGATTCAAAGTTACGGCAATGATGATCCCAGTCCATTAAGTGTGTGTCATACTGATCCTTTTATTGGTCTCAGGTGGAGAATTGTTAAGTATTGAGCCCACATAAAATGATCTGTTGTGATCTGGGCCCAATAGCTATATTAATTCAAAGCCCAACTTGGGAAATCGGGCCCAACGTTACTTAAGCCCACTGATCAGTCAAACCTAGATCTTGACCGTCGGATAGAGGGCTTCAATCTGAGCCCTCCATTTACCCACTCCTCTATCTTCTCTCAACCCTAGCAGCTTTCATCTGTTGCGCCGTTTCTCTCTCTTCCCTTGTCCCCTTCTCTCTCTACAGTGTATCGTCACCCCTTGTCGTTTTCCGGCGACACCTTCGCAGGTCCGGCCGGACAATGGGTGTCCTTACCGTCGCAGCACATTTAATGCTGAAGACCGTTGAAACTCCGTGTATTTATACTGTGGTGAGAGAGAGAGAGACAAGTGTGATTCACCTTTTATTCAAACCCCTTCATTTCTGGTCTTAATCCTCTTCTGTGAGGGTTTCGGCTTTGTGTGTGCAGAAATCTGGGTTTGTGCTGAGTGGAGAGGGTGAGTTATCACCGAGTTGACTGTGCATGTGTTGGTGAGTCAACTCGGAGTGAGGTTTGGGGTCAGATCTAGGGTTTCGATCAGTGGCAGTGCTTGGTGCTTGTTTTCGGTTGGTGTTACCACCAGACCTTGGATCTACAGTTGAACACTGGAAATAGGGAACTGAGCCGTTCTTTATTATATACTCTTTCTGTTCCATTTTACCTTCTGTGTTATCTAACTGTCTTTACAGATCTATGGCTATGTCTGGAAGAACCTGTACCTAACAAGAACCCATCGAATTATGGAGGATTTCTCGGAGTCCGTACCATGTTCTTCTCTCTCTCGCAGTCGATTCCGTCTTACGTATGAGCTCAGTAAGTACCCGATTTCCACTTTCTCCACTCTTCACATGATTTCATAGTTCACATATTTTAGGGTTTACCGGTTAAATGTAGAATGTTTCATACTATAATTTGATGCAGGCTGGATTTATTTGGGGTTCTTGTTTTGGTCCATTTGATGCTAAGAGACTAGGTAAATTCACTCACCATGGATCGGAACTTTCTGGAAGGAAATGTATTGAATATTTAATTTTATTTAGGTGTTCATTTGAAAATAAATACAGTTTGAATAATTAATGTCAATTAACTAATATATCAGATGTGTGTTTGTTTCTACTCTAGCATTCTGAAAAATTGATTATAATTCGATCCTATACATCTGACTTGAACTTGTTTGCTTGTGTTAATTTGAACTAAATATTCGGTAGGTCTGTCAGGCAGTGCTCGTGCATCGTTCATTGTAAGCTACTCGAACATTCTATTTAATCAGTTTTAGGATCATAGATATTACACATGGTGCACATGTGTGGCATGTTACATGTATCTGACCTGTTACGTGAGCTCATAGCTGATATCGTGTGCTCGTTTGTTTGCTTGCAGGCCAGGACGGTTGGCCAGTGCGGGTTTTCATGTGGTAATTTACTACATATGCATAATGTAAATTTTATTATGTTTCTTTCATCATTTTTCTGATTAATCTCTTTCTTAAACATTACGTAACTGAGATCAGTTTAAATAAAATAAGGATTTGTTTTATAATGGTTGTTGTTTGAGAAGCCATTTGGATTTTATAAATTGTGTTAGGTGTGTGTGTCGTAGTGCCACAATGCAAGTTCATTTCCAATTTTCAGTGTGTTTTTTCGTATAATACATATTTTTTTTGTTTGTCACTGTCGTATATTATGATCTTATATTGTTTCGATATTTATGTGGTTCTGTTGTTTTCTCCTCGTTTCTAGGATTATTTGCTGCAATATTTTCATTTTCTCACTGTGGGCTAGAAAGGTATCGACGGAAAAAAGACTGGGTTAGTGAATGCCTCTTCGGTTTTTCAACTGCTTATTTGTAAGGATCACATATGTGAAATTATGTGAAAGAGATCAAATGAAGATATCTGAATTTTGGTAAGAATTTCCAAAGCAAATCGACCCATCTGTGTAAGACATTGATTGAGAACGAGGTTCTAGTAAAACTCGGAGGTCACATAACTCTTTTCAACAGCAATGTGTATTAAAATGATTTACTTATGCTATTTCTGCTCTCGTTATTGACATATCATGACTTCATGAATGATAATTTTCAGGGCTTGTTTCGAAAAATCTGATTCGAAGATTCATATTTTTCGATTTGACAAAAAAAAATGGCTGTAGGTTAATACTTTGGCAGCGGGTGCTGTTGCTGGGGCAGCTTTTGGTGCTGGAACCCGGAATTGGAAACAAGTTGCTTGTTTTACCGGTCTTTTTCTTTCGTTTTTTCAGTTGGCCAAGGATTCTAGATCTGTCTGATGCACCACTTTTTGGGTGAGCAAGCTAATGTGACTTTTCAAATAATATCTCTATTTTTCAAAGATTTGATAAATGGAGTTTATATTTCTATTTTAATCGCAATTTGATAAATGGATTTCGAATTAATTATCGCGATGTGTCTCTTCTGGCCCTCTTTGCTTTACCATGTACATGTAGGGTATTTCTTGTTTTATCTATTATGTGAAATGGATTTCGAAAAAAACAAAAATAATTTATTTCTGTTCCGTAAAATTACAACTGTCGTCTTACTAAATTCGATTTCCATCTGCAGATATTTTTTGCCGACCCTAATGGTGAATAGTTTGAGTATAACAAGACTTTTTTCTATCCTACATCCAAACGAAGTTCAACGGGTAATATTCAGCCGTACACATTTTACACACATTCGCATGTATTTGTGTGTGGATTTCCGTTGTCTTTTTCACCCGGTGTAGAATCTACGAGACCTTAGAACAAAGGTCCACCGTCTTTAATTTGATGAAATTGAATATTGTGGGGGTTAATTATAAAATGAGGTAGTTGATCTATAATTTTGAATGTGAATTGTGTAATAAATTGGATTCAACCAACATAGTTAATGAACACACTGTATGTATAATTTTGTGGACTAGTCTCATCATGGGACCTTGTGATATTTACAGTTTTGGTATATCTCGTTTGATTTTGGTCAATTCTTCCTCTGCATTTAGGGCACGTCGTTCATTTATTTCCTTTCTGCAAACGTTAATTATCTTGTACCTTTTGAAACATTGAATTTTATTTGGTATTAGGTATGAATTATGATTGATTGGGATCCATAATAATTAGCATGCAACTATTAAGTTTTTATTATGGTTTCATTATTATTCATTGAAATTTATCATACCCTTTTATCTATTGCATAAAATTATTAATCATTAACGTGGTTTAAAGCAATCATCCTTTTTAAATTTTTTTTAGAAATAAACACGCCATTTCGATGGGGTAGCTTAAAACTCGAGCTGGTAGGTATTTTAGTCTTTATGGTAAATTACGGTCACCCCTGATATAAGATCAAATTACGATAAAAAAATTCTTGTTTGTGTAATTACAACTACCTCCATCAATTATGAATCTTTTCAAATATCCACCCTTATGGTGTGAAATTCAACATAATTTTCTACATTCTACGTAATGTTCTCGTTTTGTGCGACCATGTAGTTACGTTTCTGATGTATCACAATATGATCATCTTGTTTCAAAATGTGGAGCTTGAATGTGGTAAAACGGGTAGACACTGGAGACTTTTCCACATGATTAGTAAGATTTCACTAAATTTAACACCGTAAAGTTGAATGTTTAAAAATATTTATAGTTGAGGGATGATCGTAATCACCCAAACATAAAATGTTTTCCGTAATTTGACATATTTTTAGGGGTGGTTGTAATTTATCATGGTCTTAAATACGTTGATTCTAAGGTGCCCCCTGAGTCCTGAAATTTTCTCTTTTGTCTATTTATTTTAATTAGTTTTTATCTCTACCATGTCTTTTGCCCTTTTTTTTAAAATACTAATTTATAATGATCGAATAGAGAGAAATTCTCGTAATAATAAGGGATTAAAATCTTAGAATGGAAGAAAGGTGGTACTGGTAGGAGTAAATAAATTGAACCAACCCAACCATCCACCAGTAATAATAAAGCTCTCTCTAACAATGGGCCATGGACACACAAACACATTTATTATCATAATATAATATAATTAAAATAAATAAATAAATGTATTTCAATTATTGATTGAGGATAAAGAAGAAAAGGGTGTGTAATTTCTCAGAGGCAGCTTGTCCACTCCAGCATCATCAATGTTGTATTGCACATGCATCTTAATCTCATATATATATATATATATATATATATTAATCTCAACAATCCGATGAGAGAGAGAGAGAGAGTGCATGAGATGAGAGAGAAGGTGTACTTTTTGTATCTATCGTATGTATGTATGTATGTATGTATATATATATATATATTTATATAAATATGTTTGTGATCCCGGACATGGGCATGGGCTTATCCTACACGTAACCCCGCGAAAATTTTGGAATCTTCCAACGCCAATATCCCCCCTTCATCGAATTCGAACCGCCTTATAATTTCTCTTTCAATTAATTTCTAATTTATTCAGACACTAAATTTCATCTCTATGTTCTCTACCCCCGTTTCCTGTTCTTTCTTACATTATTAGCAGATCCATACCTTTTTTGTTTATTTGTTTTTCTTGGGTTGGTTCTCACTGGTTGGTTTCTCTTATCTTCTGTCGGAAAGTTAAGCATGGAAGTTGCGTATCACGAGGTGGGTTTCACTTATTCTGGGATTTTTTTTTAATTTTGGGTTTGTTCATGTAATATGAATTGATTTCTCAAATAGTGCCTTTTTTTTCTAACTATTTGGGGATTTTTTTAGGAGTACGTAAAGAATTCCAGATGGCTGCCCTTTTCTTCTCCAAAAGCTCTGGTTTTTCTTTGCCATGGAGTACGTATATCCGATCGCCTGTTTCTCTATGTATAGAAGATGAAGAACATTTTTTTCACTTCTGAGAGACAGGTCGAGTAGAAAGACTGCAGGGGAAAAGGGAATTTGGTTGGAATATAATAATTAATTTGTTGGTAATTTCTTATTAAACAATTAATTTATAGTGAAAACAATTAATTATTCATACAAAATTAATTTCAAAGCCATCGGAATAATTCAAATTTCAGTTTAGGAGTTTATCAAAAAATATATCGTTATAATAAAAATATGAAATGCTTAGCGCGTTTATTCAAACACCTGATCTTCTAGCAGTGAGATTGCAGTAGAATCAATTGATTTAAAAGATAATGAATGATTTTCCGGCGGATTTCATTTTCGGTTCCGGAACTGCCGCCCCTCAAGTTGGTTAATTTTTCTCTTCTCCTTTTCTTTTATATCGTACACCTTAAAATCAAACCAAACTACTCGATTTAAGATGGTTCATTAAAATAAAGTATCGGAGATATTATATTAAATGATACATTTCACTAACAGTTTAAGTTTTTTGTTGAGATGATCATTCAATATGGTATCAGAGCCAGACCAAATGAAATGTCTTGAGTTCGAATCCCACAGCGACATATTGGGGATATTAATATTAAATGATACATTTCACTAACAACTCAAGCTCAAGCTTTTGGTTGAGATGGTCATTCAATAGAGTAACCAAACTTGAACACATATTTTTGTTCGATAAGCTATGAAACCCGGCTCGATCTCAAGCTTATAAATTCGATTAAAACTCGACTCGATCGCTTATCAAGCTCGATAAAAATTCAAACAAGCTTGAGCGGATTATACAATCAAATGTTTTTTTTTAAAATATCTTTTCGGGGACTTGGTTTTTGTGTGATTGAAACATGTAAATGAAAATAAATAGAAAAATTGATGTATATATATATATGCATGTGGGAAGTACGAGGGAGCAGCATTTGATGATGGCAGAACTCCTAGCATTTGGGACACCTTTTCTCATTCTGGTCTCATTCTAATTTTTGTCCTTTTTTATCTTTTCTTTCCTACCAATCATTTTCCATGGTTAAGTTACATTTTAACTCTGCTTATTTATTACACACTACTATCAATGTCTTCTCTAATTCTTAGGTCGTACAATGGGGGCCACCGGAGACATAGCATGCGATGGATATCACAAATATAAGGTCTCTAACCCTTCAACACACAAACACACACACACACATATATACATATATGATATATGACAATGAAGTTTTTTGTCAAACTAATGGTCGACACGAGCCTTGAGGCGTTCAGAATCTCTATATCGTGGTCAAGACTCATTCCGTGTATATATTTTTTACCCTGCATTTCGTTACATTATATATCAAGAATCCCTCTCTCTTTACTTCATTCCTTGTAATACGAACCTGATTTCTGCTGTCGTTTTTACAGATGGAAGAGGACCTATCAACTCAAAGGGGTTACAGTTCTACAATAATCTGATTAACGAACTTATCAGCAACGGTGAGAAAAACTGCGTTTCCTTCCAAATATATATTACTTGGTCGAAATTACAAGCCGACGAAAATCTTAGGAGATTTTTGTATCTGTGCAGGAATTCAACCACATGTTACATTAAGCCATCTTGATCTTCCACAAGCACTCGAGGACGAGTACGGTGGATGGCTTAGTCCAAAGATTGTGTATGCGTTCTACAATAATCTATATATTCGATGTATATATGAAGAAACTAATTTGTTGGGTGTTATTGCAGGAAGGACTTTTCGGAGTACGCGGATGTGTGCTTTAAGGAATTTGGAGACAGGGTTTTGTATTGGACAACACTGAACGAGGTAAACATAGCTGCCTTAGGAGGCTACGATGAAGGAATAGCGGTACCTGGCCGCTGTTCCGATCGAACTAGATGTGCTGAGGGTGACTCCACAACTGGGCCATACACAGTTGTTCATAACATGCTGCTTGCGCATTCAGCCGTTACTAAACTGTACAGACAAAAGTACAAGGTATCTATCTCGTCTGAATTTTTTTTTTCTTTTTCTTAACGAACAATTCTTGTAATAAATCTGACAAAAACAATGATTTGTTAGAGTACTCAAAAGGGCAAAGTGGGAGTGAACATATACACGTTCGGATTATTACCGTACACAAACTCAACAGAAGACGTGATGGCAACTGAAAGAGCTAAAGAATTTTATATAGGCTGGTTAGTAAGTTTTACATTTTCCTTTTGTTTTGTTGACTTGGTGGTTATACCTAATAAGTATTTTTGGGCAGGATAATGAATCCCCTGGTGTTTGGAGACTATCCCGATGAATTAAAGAAACGAGCGGAATCGAGGATTCCGTCTTTCACGAAAGAGGAGTCGGAGCAAATAAAGGGTTCGTTTGACTTTATAGGAATGAACCATTACATTACAGTATTCATCAAGGATGATCCCACCATGATGAGCGATATGAAGGAATTTTACGCTGACCTGGCAGTCGAACTTATAAGTACGACCTACAATGTTTATCTCACTTCACATAAATCAACACACACACACACACACTATCCTCTCATTCCTAGAGAGTCCTATGCGTTCGATAATTTTTTTACTTTTTTCAATTTTAGTTTTGTGGTTTGTTTTGCAGTTGAAAGGGGTGGTGCACCTGTAGATCAGGTGAAATATGACATTTAATTTCGTTAATATTGTCTTAAAATCACGGTCTAACACTTTCATTCATCTCAGTATCCTGTGCTGCCTTCGGGTCTAAAGGCAATGCTGGAGTATCTAAAACAAGTTTACGGAAATCCACCTATTTATATCCAAGAAAACGGTTTTTTCTCGCTCTCTCTCTCTCTCTCTCTCTCTCTCTCTCTCTCTCTCTCTCTCTCACACACACACACACACACACACATACACACACTCAGAGAGAATAAACAAGTGACTATTCAAACTGACAGGCCAGATGACACGGCGCAATGGGACTCTAAATGACACTACAAGAGTGGAATATCTACAGGCTTACATCGGCGCTGTACTTGAGGCAGTAAGGTAATCTAATTTCTAACTCGATAGAATTTAGACTGTGTCTTAAGACTAATCCGAAGTCAGTATAGGCAAATAATTAGATTCCGCATTAGAATTAGCCGACGCCTTTTCTTTGCCTTCACGGGCTTTTTTCGATCCGATAGGTTTCGATCCGATGGTGGAGAATAACTTGGTGGGAAATTCATTGGTTGAGATGAAGGAAATGCAAAAGTGAAATATGAAAGGTCAGTGTAAATCCGAAAAGGCAAAAAAGTAAAATCTGCAAAAGATAAAAGTAAAATTTCAATTCAAAAGTTTGTATAGTCGTTATGAACACCATTTCTCAATCAAGTCATGTAAATGTTGTCTGCAATCTGTGAGACAAAATATGTGGTGAAAGAAAATAATTCTGAACAAAAAAGAAAAGGAAAAAAAAAGACATGATAATTAATATTATATGTCACCTAGCGATTTGTTCTCCATATTACGTCTACAGATAATTTTATTTATGGTCTTGTCTTCCCTATTTAAATGTGTTTCAATCAATAAAATATTTCATCATTAATATATCCATTTGATCATTTTACGAGCAAAATATTTTCATAATGAATTATGGTTCGAGTTCTAATCAATTTGATTGGGTTGCGTATAATGAGCAAATACTTGAAGAAGACAACGAAGCAGGTACACTTGCTCATCTACACTATGATTGTACACGGTGGCTCTGTTCTTGGACGCAAATATAAACCTCGCGACTGAAAAGGTAAACTCGAACAACTCATGAATGATTATTTCGTTGACAACCCTGTTTTTCATGCTGATGATTTCAGACGCCAGTTCGGAATGAAACGTCATTTACTATTACGTTTGGTTGAGGATTGCGAGCACTCGAATCCATATTTTCAAAGAAAACTTGATAGGCACAAATTAGGATTCTCATCGCTCCAAAAGGTTACAATTATGCGAATGTTGGTTTACGCATACTCTGATGCAATTGACGAAACATTCCATATGGTAGAGACAACTGCAACCGAGACCTTGCGCGAATTTTGCAAAACAATTTTGCGGTTGTATAAAGATGAGTACGTTCGTGCTCCGACAAACGCAGATCTAACAAGGCTACTTGACAAAGCGGAATGACGCGGGTTCCCTGGAATGATGGGTTCACTAGACTGTATCCACTGGATATGGAAAAATTGTCCAACTGCATGGCATGGGAGCTTTTGGGGGAGAAAACATAAACCCACAATTATTCTCGAAGCAGTGGCTTCATCTGACACTTGGATATGGCATGCATTCTTTGGCGTACCTGGTTCACAAAACGATATCACTGTCTTGGGTCGTTCACCCTTGTTCGACAACCTTGTTTAGGGAATTTCCCCAAGAGTCACTATTAGGTAAATGAAAAAGATCACTGCATGGCGTACCATCCTACTGATGACATATACCCGAAATGGGGTACGTTAATTCAATCCATTAAGCAGCCGATAACACATCAAGAACAGTTGTTCTAAAAAATGCAAGAAATATACCGCAAGGATGTTGAACGAGCTTTTAGAATTCTTCAAGCCCGATTTGCCATAGTGAAGCAGCCTGGAAGAGAGTGGTATCCGAAATACCTAAGAAATATTATGATGACATGTATCGTCTCCACAATGTGATTGTGGATGACGAAAGAGATGAATACGTTGATGCTGAGTCAGATGACGATGACAACAACCCAGCCACATATCAGAGAGCTCGTGCCAACAGTTATGATAGAAACGAGGAATTAGATTTAAACCCAAGAACAAGCGGAATATCTATAAGTGATTATATAAGACGTCGTCACACAATCCGATCGGTTGAAGTAAATCGTAACATTCAGCGTGATTTAATAGCTCATGTGTAGGCAAGACACAATGGAAATATGTAATAATTTTACTTAAGTTTTTATTACGAATTAAGTGTTTGGTTTTATTAAAATTATGTTGTTATTTCAAATTTATAATAAAAAGTAAAATAATCATATTCGTTGTTTTTTCTAATTTTTATAATTGTAAAAGAAATATATTAAAAACTAAAATAAAACCAAATAAAGAAACAAAATAAAGCCAAATAAAGACACACAATTAAATAATAATAAAATTACGAATAAAGATATAATTTAAAAGGAATTAAAAAAATAAAAGAAATGAAATTAAAAAAATATTAAAAGTCTTTATTGACAAAGTGTTGATTTTATTGAAATCATGTGATATGAAATTATGTACTTAAATAAATGAAATAAAATAAAATAATGATAGAATATAAAAAATAAATACAAAAGAAAAAGAAAATAAAAAATAAATAAATTTGACATGTAAAATAGAAAAGAAAAAGGAAAAAAAAAAGACAAACAACCGCATAACAAAGAAAAAAGCGAAAAAAAAAAGAAAAAAAAAAGAAAAAAAAAGGGAAAAGTAGCGAGTTAAACACACGCCCCTTCTAGCAAGTGAGTTGGAAGGGGACAGCTCAAGGCAAAGTCTCCCCCACCCCCCTCCCATTACCCACCTCCATTGGAGGTGGTTTTGTCTACCCACCCCCATCTCCATTGGAGATGCTCTTAGAGCATCTCCAATGGAGATGGGGGGTTTCCCCCTTCCCTCCCTTTCCCCTTCCCTTTTCCTTTACCTACGTCGTTTCCAAGCCTTCGATTTTTTATTATTTTTTTTCCAATTCTCACTCTCACCATTATAATAATAATAATAATAATAATAATAATAATAATAATAAGAATAATAGTAATAATAATAATAATAATAATAATAATAATAATAATAATAATAATAATAATAATAATAATAATAATAATAATAATAATAATAATAATAATAATAATAATAATAATAATAATAATAATAATAATAATAATAATAATAGTAATAATAATAATAATAATAATTTAATTATAATAATACAATATTCAAATAAAAGTAAAGAAATAATCTTCAACTAATTCAACAATTGAAAAAAAAAACAAGAATAATAACCACTAATACAACATTTGAAAAACAACAAGGATAAAACCGATTAATACAACAAGAATCCAAAAACAACTAGGATAATACCGATTACTACAAACAAAAAATAATAATATTTAATTGAAGAAGGAATTGTTTTTGGTTTTTTTGTTTTCTTTTTTTGCCAAAAAGTTGTTATTCGATTTATATTTATGAAATAAAGAATGGGCCTCGTCAAAAACCTTGTGGGCCGACACAAGGAAAAGAGTACCCATATAAATCGAACAAGGTAGATCAATCAAACGGATTAAATCCGTCGTCGTCTAAATGGGCCGAAGAACTTTCAAATAAGTCTTTTGCGATTTGTTTCCTTTGTATTTCTTTTCTTTTCGACTTCCAATATGCTTTTGTACCTGGAGTGCAATCAGTTGTATCCATTGCCATAACTCTATGTTCTTCTTGCATTTGTTGGATTGCAATGTTTTGATCATGCCTAAGCTTTCGTCCGGCCTCTAGTATTTGTACTTGATTATTACAATTAGATTCCGCATTAGAACTAGGCGACGCCTTTTCTTTGCCTTTACGGGCTTTTTTCGATCCGATAGGTCTCTTACTACGTTGATCAGTATGTGAATCCACTGGTGGTAGCTCATCATGCAAAACATACGGTGGTGGAGAATAACTTGGTCGGGAATTCATTGGTTGAGATGAAGGAAATGCAAAAGTAAAATATGAAAGGCCAGGGTAAATCCGAAAAGGCAGAAGTAAAATCTGCAAAAGACAAGTAAAATTTCAATTCAAAAGTTTGTATAGTCATTATCAAGTTTGTATAGTTGTTATCAACACCATCTCATATTAAGTCATGCAGATGTTGTCTGCAATCTGTGAGACAAAATATGTGGTGAGAGAAATAATTATGAACAAAAAAAAAAAAGGAAAAAAAAAAGACATGATAATTAATATGATGTGTAACCTAGCGATTTGTTCTCCATACTATGTGTACATATAATTTAGTTTATGGTCTTCTCTTCCCTATTTAAATGTGTTTCAATCTATAAAATATTTCATCATCAATATATCCATTTAATCATTTTACAAGCAAAATATTTTCACAATGAATTATGGTTCGAGTTCTAATCAATTTGATTGGGTTGCGTATAATGAACAAATACTTGAAGAAGAAAACGAAGCAGATACACTTGCTCGTCTACACTATGAAACAACCGTTAATCAAGAGGTTGTACACGGTGGATTTGTTCCTGGACGCAAATATAAACCTCGCGACCGAAAAGGTAAACACGAACAACTCATGAATGATTACTTCGCTGACAACCCTGTTTTCTATGCTGATGATTTCAGACGCCGGTTCCGAATGAAGCGTCATTTACTATTACGTTTGGTTGAGGATTGCGAGCGCTCCATATTTTCAAAGAAAACTTGATAGGGCCCACAAATTAGGATTCTCATTACTCCAAAAGGTTACAGTTGCTATGCGAATGTTGGCTTACGCATACTCCGCTTATTCAATTGACGAAACTTTCCATATGGCAGAGACGACCGCAACCGAGACCTTGCGCGAATTTTACAAAACAATTTTGCGGTTGTATAAAGATGAGTACGTTCGTGCTTTGACAAACGCATATCTGACAAGGCTACTTGACAAAGCGGAACGACGCGGGTTCCCTGAAATGATCGGTTCACTAGACTGTATGCACTGGACATGGAAAAATTGTCCAACTACATGGCAGGGGAGCTTTTTGGGGAGAAAACATAAACCCCCAATTATTCTCGAATCTGTGGCTTCATCTAACACTTGGATATGGCATGCATTCTTTGGCGTCCCCAGTTCACAAAACGATATCACTGTCTTGGGTCGTTCACCCTTGTTCGACAACCTTGTTTAGGGAATTTCCCCAATAATTCACTATCAGGTATATGAAAAGATCACTACATGGCATACTATCTTGCTGATGGCATATACCCAAAATGGGGTATGTTAATTCAATCCATTAAGCAGCTGAGAACACATCAAGAACAGTTTTTCTAAAAAATGCAAGAGGCATACCGCAAGGATGTTGAACGAGCTTTTGGAATTCTTCAAGCCCGATTTGCCAGTGAAGCAGCCTGGAAGACGGTGGGATCCGAAGGACCTAAGAAATATTATGATGACGTGTATCGTACACCCCAATATGATTGTGGAAGACGAGCGAGTTGAATACGCTGATGCTAAATCAGATGACGATGACAACAACCCAGCCACATCTCGGAGAAATCGTGCCAACAGTTATGATAGAAATGAGGAATTAGATTTAAACCCAAGAACAAGGGGCATATCCATAAGTGATTATATGAGACGTCGTCACACAATGCGATTGGTTGAAGTAAATCGTAACCTTCAGCTTGATTTTAGTAGCTCATGTGTGGGCAAGACACAATGGAAATATGTAATAATTTTACTTAAGTTTTTATTTACGAATTAAGTGTTTGAATTTATTAAAATTATTTTGTTATTTCAAATTTATATTAAAAAGTAAAATAATCGTATTTGTTGTTTTTTGTAATTTTTATAATTATAAAAGAAATATACTAAGAAATAAAATAAAATAAAATAAAACCAAATAAAGAAACAAAATAAAACCAAACAAAGTAACAAAATTAAATAATAATAAAATTACGAATAAAGATATAATTTAAAAGGAAATACAAAAATAAAAGAAAAGAAATGAACAAAATATTAAAAAAATTTAATTACAAGGTGTTGATTTTATTGAAATTATGTGATATTAAATTAAGTAATTAAATAAATGAAATAAAATCAAATAATGATATATTATAAAAAATAAATACAAACGAAAAAGAAATTAAAAAATAAATAAATTTGACATGTAAAAGAAAAAGGAAAAAGAAAAAAGAAAAAGAAAAAGACAAACAAGCGTATAACAAAGGAAAAAAAAAAAGAAAAAAAAAGTAGCGAGTAAATCACACGCCCCCTTCCAGCAAGTGAGTTGGAAGGGGGGAACTCAAGGCAAAGTCTTCCCCCCTTCTCCCCACCCATACCCAACCCACACCCACCCCCCATTACCCACCTCCATTGGAGGTGGTTTTGTCTCCCCACCCCTACCCACCCCCATCTCCATTGGAGATGATCTTAGGGGTTTAGGGATATTTATTTGAAAAGTCAAGTAAACCTGTAAAGTAGGCACAAGCAATGCACATGTTATAAATTCTGGGCAAAATGGCCAGAAAATAGGTAACATGGTACAAAAAACAAGTTTGGGTGAGATCGTGCAACTTTTTTTTGTTGAGGTGGTAATTCACAAAAAAGGGCAAGATTTAGGTGGTTTAATGTTATTTACCCTATTTTATATTTAAAATTTAAAACATAATAAACAACAATCTAACAATTATCTGATCATATAAAATTCAAAAGTAACTAAAATTAAATTATCGGAAAATAATTAAAAAGTAATATATTGTACAATAATGAATGAAAATATATTTTAAGAAATTAGTGAATAAAAATAAATTTAAATACTTAAGATTACTATTTGTTATTGATGTTGTATCACTTTGAACGGGAACGCAGGGGTAGGTCACATCACGCGAGTAGGTGATCTGGGGCGGAGTTCCTGCCTTGCAGGGGTGGTAGCACGCCTAAGCCCTACCCTAAACCTACAAGGATAAGCACATGTAAACTAAGCCGGGGTTGATCTGGCGAAAACTCCACCGACGCTCAAGACAGATGCTGGCACCAACGATTAAGGTTGAGGGCACAAGATTAATAGACTATAGATTTGTTAGAGCGTACCTTTTACCATGAGGCTGAGGTATTATTTATATCAATTAATAGTAGAGTCCTAATTATTGTTATAGTATAATCCTAATTAGGTGTTCAATCAATATATTGGGCTTGGGCCCTTTAAACAGTGGGCTTGTCCTCTTGGAGCTTAACATCTGGCCCGATGTTGTAAAATAACCAATTGGCCCGCAAGAGGCCCATTTAGGTGTATCAGTTATGTATTGATTTCATAAAATATATCAATATAAATATGTTCGATTTAATTGGTCCAACAACAATTAGATGTTAAATTACATATGTACCCAACAAAAGATAATACTTTAAATTTTAAAACTGCATTTCTCAACAGATGTTTTAGTTGTATAATTTATTATTCTCTTAAATAAAAGAGAAAATTTTAAGGTATTAGAATTTAAAATACATATTAATTGTGCTTGAGAGGGGTAAGTGTTACAAATAATACTTTAAGGGAGTAAGTGTTACAGAAGGTATGCTTTAAACAAGTAAACTGTATTTAACTCTATTTTTTCATGAGGGGAGGGGAATAATTGTAATAATCTCATCAGGTGGGTAATTTTGATAGGATTTTCTATGGGTTCCTCTCAAAGTTCTTCTCAAATTAGCGGGTTAAAAGTACTGGGGGAACTAAAACATTCGTCAAAATATCAAAATTCTTTTAAGAAGCAAACAACAAATTCTAATTTTTTTTTTCGAGAAAACAAATTTTAATTTTAATGCAAAAGGATTTGGAAAAAATCGGAAACTAAAATTTTACAATTTGGAATGACAATTTTTTTCCCATAATCAGAACTTCTGGATCCGAAATAACAAAATTTGATAATATTAATTCACCTAAAATATAAAATATATAATGATATTTATATTACAAATATCACCAAAAAAATCATTTGAAAGTCGTTGAAATGTCATTGAAAAGTCGTAGGAATGTCATGAAAAAAATTCCTTTCCGCAAAAATATATGAGGTCTGGGTCTTAGATGTGGAATTCGGGTCATAATAAGGGACAGGGTTTCCACATCGGTTTGGAGCGATCCGTGGCTCGTGGGTGAGGGTAGATCGATAGTTCTGACTCCGAGACCGGTGCACTCCGCTTTTCCAAATACGGTCTCCGACTTAATTGACCAAAACATCGGTTTTTGGAATGTGAATGTGATTGATTCTTTCTTTTGGCCAGTTAACGGATACCGTATTTTGGAGTTCTCTATTGGTGGAACTTTTGGCAAGGACATATTAGTTTGGCCACTCTCGAAAACGGGGAACTTCACCGTCCGATCTTGTTACCATTATAATTTTGGATTATATTATGCATAGCAGAAATAGCTCAAATACTGGCTGGGAAACATGTGATGCCCCCCCCCCCCCCCCCCCTCCCCAAAGATCCGAATTTTTCTTCGGGGGCTTTCTTGGGATCCCTCCCGACCAAATTAGAATTATTTCGCCGCAAAATCTCTCTAGATCCGTTCTGCACTAATTGCGGGAATAAGGTGGAATCTAGTCTTCACGTTGTGTATGGTTGTGTTGAAATTAATGCTCAATTTTGAAAAATTCTAGAAAAATTAGTCTTGTAAAATAGTATCTAGTATAATCTATAGGACTCAAGGCTAGCTAGATACTTCTAGCCATACAAGAATACTCAAGAATAGCTGGGATTGTAAAGAGAATTCTAGAGAATGACTACTCTAGCAATTCTCTAGATTCGTCCATGAAGCCTATAAATAGGCTATGAGGCATTGTAAAATAGAATCAACTCGACCAAAAACTAATAAAGCCTTCTCCTTCAACTAAGTCCTATTGAATTAAGTAAATCAAACTATTTCCAAATTACTATCCACTACCTCTCACAAACTAATAGTACTTGGTGTTTCCTTCATTACAAACTATTCATAAAACCACACTTTATTATTCCATTAACTTATACCATGGCCAATACACTATCTTACAACCAAATTGCTCTTCTTATGTTCTTCGGAGAAAAATATGAGACCTTCTTTAAATCTCAAGACTTATGGGAGATTGTCGACCAAAGGTTCACTACTCCTACCGACACTTCTTAACTTTCTCAAGTGGGGAAAGATAAATTAGCCAAGGATATGGAAAAGGACAATTTGGCACTCTACAATATTCAAATGGCTATGGAGGATTCAATTTTCCCACGAATTAGAGGTGCTACAAGTGCAAAGGAAGCGTGAGATACCCAGAAGGAGGAGTTCCTGCAAAGGTACGAACTACTAAACTGCAAACTCTACGAAGAGATTTGGAGAATATGAAAATGAAGGATTCCGAGACCGTAAATGAATATTATTCTCGACTAAGAGAATTAGTTACAATAAGAGCTAATGGAGAAGATATTTCCGATAAAAGGGTAGTAGAGAAAATATTAATCAGTCTTCCGAAAAAATATGATCAAATCGTAACAACAACTAAGGATACAAAGGATCTCGCCACTCTCTCTGTCACGGAGTTGGTAGGCTCTTCAGAAGCATATGAGAAAAACTGAGTAGGCGTGAAAGTGATTGAATGGAGAATGCCTTTCAGTCTAAACTCAAAATTCGGTCTCAAAATTCAAGATATAAGGAAAGAAAATTTGGAGAAAGTTCTAGAAGTGAAAATTCTAGAATTAAAGAAAATGGAGGAGATAATTATAAAAATACGAAATCCAAATACCCACCGTGTCGCGTCTGCAAGAGAACCAGTCATCTCGAAAATGATTGTTCGTTTCGGGGAACACTACAATGCCGGAATTGTGGAAAATTCGGACATGCCCACAAGGATTGCCGCTCCAGACAAAGTCATCAGGCCAACTTCATGGAACAAGCTAAGAGGAAAGACTGTCTATTCTATGTCTGCCATGCTCCGTCTGAAGTAAAACACGACACATGGTACATCGACAATGGTTGCAGCAATCACATGACGAGTAACAAGAAGATCTTTCAAGATAAAGACAAGTCCATGAAGACAAAAGTAAAACTCGGCAATGGAGCCCTGGTGGAAATTGGAGGTCTAGGCACAATTACTTTCAATACTAAGAAAGGTATGCGTCTTATTCAAGATGTCCTACTAGTGCCTAAACTCGACACAAAAATCATGAGCGTCAGTTAGATGATGGAGAAAGGATATTCTCTACTCTTTAAAGGAGACTCGTTCACAATATATGATAACAAAAATACAAGAACGGAAATAGCAAAAGTTAAAATGCAGTCAAAGAGAAACTTTTCTCTAACTAGCAGCATGTGGAAGTAGCCATGAAGGCTCTAGAAGACGAGTCATGGCTATGGAACCGGAGGTTCGGACACTTCAACTTTCATGGATTAAAGATTTTTCACCAAAAGAACATGATGAAAGATCTTCCGGCTATTCACGAGAAGGATTTTACTTGGCAAGTAGCAGAGGAAATCGTTTCCATCAGGCAAGGCTTGGAGAGCCAAGAAGATTCTAGAGCTCGTGCATACTGATGTTTGTGGACCGATGAGGACTCCAACTTTGACGCATAACATGTACTTCATTCTCTTCATTGATGACTATACAAGGATGACTTGGGTTTACGTTTTGCGACAAAAATCGAAAGTATTCTATATCTTAAGAAAGTTCAAGTCTAGTAGAAAATCAAAATAATCAGAAGATTAAAGTTATAAGAAGCGATAGAGGAGAGGAATACACAAGTTCTGCGAAGATGAAGGAGTGGAACACCAACTAACAGTTGGCTACGCTCCTGAGCAAAATGGCTTCTCCGAGAGAAATAATGGAACGATGATGGAGATGGCAAGATCTATGCTAGAAGAAAAAAAAATGCCGAAAATGTTTTGGGCAGAAGCAGTCTACACAACTGTCTATCTACTCAACATATTTCCAACTAAGGCGGTGCAAAACAAACACCTGTAAAAGCTCGAAGTGGTCGGAAGCCGTCAGCAAAACATCTAAGAGTGTTTGGGAGTATGTGCTACGTCCATATTCGAGCAGTCAAGAGGCACAAGCTTGAAGTAAAGACGGAAAAATGAATATTTGTTAAATACAATACATAAACCAAGGGAGCCGGATTTACAATCTCAAGACTAAAAAGCTTATCGTCAGAAAACTACTTCGAATTGGGATGAAGAAAAGATAATGAAGCAAAGCATCATGGTAACGAGAATACAAGGACCATCATCAAGTCATCAAACAGTAGAACTGGAAGAAACGCAGACTCCTCGTGGAACTACTAGATGTGGAGAAGTTACTGAAGAAGAAGAATCATCACTAGAGTCACCCCCACTAAGAACAAGATCGCTCGAAGAAATCTGCGAGTCATGTAACTTTGCAACTATGGAGCCAAGAAGCATTAAAGAGGCATCGAAGCAAGAAGTTTGGATAAAAGCTATGGAAGAAGATATAAGGATGATCGAGAAGAACAAGACGTGGGAGATGGTAGATCGACCTTCTAACAAATATATCACTGGGGTTAAGTGGGTCTACAAAATGAAACTCAATCCGGATGGCTCGATTCAGAAGCACAAAGCGAGACTTGTCGCCAAAGGATACTCACAATTACCAGGTATCGACAATATTGAAACCTTTGCTCCTGTTGCACGCCTAGACACAGTAAGAGCACTTATTGCACTAGCTGACAAAATAGATGGAGAATTTATCAACTGGACGTCAAGTCAGCCTTTCTCCTCGGCTATGTTGAAGAATAAATCTACGTGAAACAACCACAAGGATTCATGGAGAAAGGAAAAGAAGACAGAGTTTTAATTCTCAAAAAAGCCTTATACGGTTTAAAGCAATCCCCACGAGCTTGGTACAACCAGATCGATACTTATTTCGCGAGTCGAGGATTTAGGAGGAGTCAAAGTGAGCCTACTCTCTACATCAAGATACACTCATTGTCTCTTTATACATAGATGATCTTTTATATACTAGCAAGCACCACGTGCGTTGCACGTGATTACGTATGATTTTACTTAATATATATAGGGTAAATAACACTTAACTCTAGGTTACAAGCTTTTGGAGATGACCCCTTATATTTACATTATCAACACATAACTCCCTTGTAGTTTATGAGGCTAACTTCCATTAGTTTTCTCGTCAAACTTAATCATGTGTCAAACGGCATAGTATTATTTTGCAGATGATCCCGTCGTGCTTTTATTTTCTTTTTCATGTTTACAGATGACCCCCTTAAAGTTTGACACATACGATTAAGTTTATTAACAGAAAACTGACGAAAACTACCACATAAACCACAAGGGGGTAATGTGCTGATATTACAAGCATGCACAAGAGGGTCATCGGCAAAAGATTGTAACCATAGAGGGTTAAATGTATTTACCCTAATATACAACTTATGATTAATTAATGACAGTGACATACTATATTTTACATAAAATATATTTTTAAATAAAATCAAATAAGTAGAACTTGAATTAAAAATGAATTAAAAAAAAAAAAGAAATCCAGTGACCTTAGTCGACTATCAAAACAGTCGATTAACACTTTAATCGACTACCAGAGCATAGTCGATTAACTTAATCCACTACCGAAAAAATACATAGTCGATTAAGGGTCCAGCCTACGCAAATTTCTCTACCCGCGCGTGCTCCGCCTAATCTACCAAAAAACCCTAGATCTGCTCGTCGTCGTCACCACGCCGCCGCCACACCACACTTCCATTATCTGACCGTTTTTAATGACGAATAAAGTAAATTACAACTCGTACCACAAGCCCAAACAATAACACCACCATCAAAACCATCAAAACAAAACCACCCAGACCCAATTTTCTTCATGACCACCGTCATATCCAAAAAGAGGCAGCAAAATCAAATTAAAAATCCATAACCTACGGCGACGAATAAGAAATCTTCGCAAAATCGAGAAACTGTGGGTAAAGGAACGCTACTAGGAGTATTTTCGCAAGCGCAAGATCCTTCGCCGCATCGTCGCCATAGTCTTTGCCGTGGATTTCCAGAAGTTGTTCGTAATTTAGGTCATGGTGTGGTGAAGGGGGATAGAGAAATCTGAGATTTGAATATTGAGAAGAGAAACGATAGAAATGGCAGAGGAAAAAAAACGGGTTTGGAAAAGGTGATATATAATTAGAGTTAAAATAGTTATAATCAAATAAGGGTAGTTTAAGAATTATTAAAATAACATTTGGGTGGAATATTAGCTAAGAGGTTATTCTAATTTTTTTTGGAGGGGGTGTTTCCTTAACTACATTTCCTAGATGAGGGGGTTATTGCTAATTTTCCCTATTTATATATATACTTATAATATTATGATAATGAAAAACTCTTGAAATGTAACTTTGAAAAAAAAAATATTGTTGAAACTTATTGTATAAAAATAATTACGATAACAAAAAAAAAGGTACAACTTTTAACATATTTTATAGTATACTAACAGGTCTTTGACATTAAAATTATATTATAAAAAAAATAAGTAATATACATTATCATTTATTTTCTTATTATGATTTTATGTTTTTTTTTTTTCTTTTTACATAATTGATTATGGTTAAATCATGGTATCACTTATACTAATAAAATACATAAATAATGATAGTACATAAAATTTAAGAATTTATTTAACCTCAATATTTAAAATCAATCTTATTCATACACAACACAACTAATTTTTCTTATTTTTAGACATATTTCTTATATATGAGAATTTATTTTTAATATGTTTAAATCTCAAATCTTGAAGTTTGAATATGATCATTTAGACTTCTATTCAATGGAGACTTCTACTCTCAATATTTAATCTAGGCTTCGAGTTATATTTTTCATAATTTCATGTTCAATTAATAAAATTTACATAAAACTGAAGCAAAATAATTATATGTAGGCTGCGGCTATATGCAATACTCATTCCACTTGTGCAAGACCAAATTAAAGAAATATCCCAAAAGATTCTATTTTATTAAGATGGAATGACAAATATGCCCATAAATTAAATTGGTTTTTTTTTTGTCATGCAAGACCAAATACAAATAATGAGGAAAAAAAAAACATAGAAGCGTGAATTAAAAAAAAAAACAGCCCCCCCTGAAACCCTACCTACGCCCACCTTTTCCGCCGCTCAAGCTCCGTCGCCGCCTCCAGCCCCGCCACGCACAATCACGGGTGACCTAAATCTGCCCAAAAAAAAAAAAAAAAATTAAATTTGAAACTGGTAAAAATCGACACCAAGGTGTCGAAAAACTATGCTACAAATCGACACTTAAGCGTCGAATTGCATAGGTAAAAATCGACATTGACATGTTGAATTTATAGTACAAATTCAAATGTCGAATTTTATACCTCAAAATCGACATCTAAATGTCGATTTTTACCTGTAAAATTCGACATGGAATTCGTTTGTGCGGGATTTTTTTTGGAAAATCGATATTCTAGCTAAAAAAATCGATAAATGGATAGCTTCTTGGGTTGAGGAGGGAGAAATGTCTTGTGGGTTTTGGAAGATGGAGAAGATGAGAGTTTGTCTTGTGGTTTTGTGGTCTTGTATATGGTTTTTTGTGTTTTTGAATTTTTGGTCTTGCACATTTGGAATTTTCTATTTTTTTAATAAGTAAGGGTATTATAGTATTTATACATTGAAAATTTTAATTTGGTCTTGCACAAGTGGAATTAGTCTTGCATATAGCCGCAGCCTTATATGTATTATAAACAAATAAGCAAGTACACATTCACCTTATCCCCGTAAACATCTTTATTGAAAGACGTATATTCATAATTGAAAGGAGATAGGTGAATAGATTCAAATAATATAAACAGTCCACATAGTAAGGGACTTCAATATTTGTAGTTTCCTGTTAAAAAATGCAGACAATGAAAAAACTTGTTACTTTCTCATGGACTTATGTAAAAAAATAGATGTGCGGTGAACTAAATCTACATAATGAAATATAATGAAGAAAAGCACATATATTCAATAAGGAAAATAAGTTAGGGGGAAATGTGAACTTACATTCGAAAGTGAATTTTTCAGAGTATAGTAGTGGTCTAAGGGTGAATAGCACAACACCTTTCATGATACAAAGAGAAGTAAATAAATTGGAATAGGAATAGGTGGGAGCATGTATATTGATTGGAGTTATTAATTAAAATTATCAATTCCATTAATTACTACTTAATTAATCTCAACTCGGCCGGAATAAGAATGAATGGGAGAGCAAATACGTAATGCATTATTTACACAACAATAACATTTGACAAAATTAACCACAAGTAGAACATACTATAACTTACTAATACCAAGGGTAAAATGGGTATTACAAAAAAGTTAAGAAACTAAAAACATTCACACTTTTAAAGGTAGGATAGATAGATATGGAAAACAATGAGAGAATGGTTAAAGAATTCAAAGAAGATATGATGAAAACATTTGAGATAAGTGATCTCGGATCACTTCACTATTTCCTCGGCATCGAGATAACCAAAAGAAGAAGGTATTTTCGTCTTGCAGCGAAAGTACACCGAAATTTACTAAACAAGTTCATAATGCACGATTGCAATTCGGTTGCTACACATGTAGTAACTAATGAAAAACTAAGAAAGGAAGATCGATCACCAAAGGCGGACGATTCACTCTACAGAAGTATAAGGGAGCCTGCTATATCTAACTGCTACCAGGCCAGGCATTATGTACGCTACAAGTTTACTATCCAGGTTCATGCAAAGTCCGAGTCAAGTACATTATGGAGCAGCAAAGAGGATCCTTGGGTACTTACAAGGCACGAAGGAGTATGGAATTTGGTACAAGCCCGTAACATGCTCGAGTTTAATAGGCTACACCGATAATGACTCGGCCGGATCATTGGATGACATGAAGAGTACCTCAAGTAACACATTCTCTCTTGGATCCGGAATATTCTCATGGGCATCAAAGAAACAAGAAAGTGTGGCGCAATCATCAGCAAAAGCAGAGTATATGGCAGCTGCAACAACTGCAAGCCAAGCTATGTGGCTACAACGAATATTAACGGATATGGGCGAGGAAAAAACTAAGTCGACGACAATCTATTGCGATAACAAGTATGCAATAGCAATGGCGAAGAAACCGATTCAACACAACCGAACTAAGCACATAGCGATCAAGTATCATTTCTTAAGAGAAGCAGAAGTGAACAAAGAAATTCAAGTGAACTACTGCCCGACAAACGAACAACATGTAGATATTTTCACGAAAGCACTTCCACGCCCGAAGTTTGAAGAACTACGTACGATGCTCGGTATTTCCAAAATGAGCAATAATGAGGAGTGTTGAAATTAATGCTCAATTTTGGAAAATTCAAGAAAAACTAGTCTTCAAAAATAGTATCTAGAATAATCTATAGGAATCAAGGCTAGCTAGATACTTCTAGCCACAGAAGAATACGCAAGAATAGCTAGGATTGTAAAGAGAATTCTAGAGAAGGACTACTCTAGCAATTCTCTAGATTCATCCATGAAGCCTAGAAATAGGCTATGAAGCATTGTAAACTAGAATCAACTCAACCAAAAACTAATAAAACCTTCTCCTCGAATTAAGTCCTATTGTCCCTTCTCTCCAAATAAATCAAACTATTTCCAAATTACTATCCACCACCTCTCACAAACTAAATGGTTGCATGAGTGCGAAAGAGTTGTGGGAGAACTTGCCGGTTGCTACTTGATTGTTTGATGACAGGATGTCTTTTTCGAGCTGGTTCGATAATCTTCAGTGAACTCTCACAAGAGAGTTTTTTATTCTTGCCGCGGTCGTTTGTTGGAAGGTTTGGGACAGGAGAAACCGGGTCGTGCACTATGGTGATCACGTTAAACTTGAGGCGGTAGTTGGTTGGTGTAATTCGTATCTCACCACCTTCAAAGAAACGCAATTTCGGACTCGCAATATTAGCTTCACGAGACTTGGAAGTCTCCTCCTCCCTGGGGAACTGTCAAGATTAACGTTGATGCCGCCTTTCCACCGGGTTCAAACACTGATGAAACGTCATTGGTCGCTCGAGATTTAGATGGACGTTGCATTCAGTGGAAGGTCCGAGAGCTCCCAAGCCGGGTGAGGCCAACGGATGGCGAAGCTCAAGCGGTTCTTCTTGCGCTTCAAGCTGCTCGATCGATGAAGTAGAATGCTATCATGGTTGAAGGTGACTGCCTACCGGTGATGAATGCTTAGCGCAATCAGGAACATACTCTAAAATCTTTCGCAGCCATTCTGGAAGATTGTTTCTATTAATCGAGTTTTTTTGCATATTGTTCTTTTCCGTTTGTGAAGAGACAAGGCAATCAATCGCCTTGCTCGTGATTTAGCAACTATGTATGTATTTGACAGTACGAAAGGGCGTTTCCGTTTTTCTTTAAATCAGGTATCAACTAGCAACACAAGTGGACTTACAATTGGTAAACATCAAGCCTAACATATATTTATAATCTTCATTATCTTTTTCACTAATCTCCAGGCAAAAATGATCCTTCAGTGCGGTGGTAAAGACGTTTTACTCGCAACTCCAAGAATCAGATCCTTTGATTTTTGTCGTCACAGGTTCAAAGATCATCGTCTATTTTGTTACAAAGATGGGATTTACATACATATTTCAATATCTAACGAACAGAACTTTAGGCCTCGTGTTAAACAAGTGTGAGCGAGACTGCAGCGGATCGAAGCCTCACACCATGATCGTCCCATTTATTCTGGGGTGCAGTGACTCCAGCAATGATCACCTGAAACCATATATATAACAAGAAAAAAAAATTGCATATCAATGGAAATTATTTTTTATTTTTAATTTTTTTAATTTCGGTAGAAAATCGAAGATATGATGTTTAATTAATGGGCCGACCCACCTTTCCGCTGTTAACGGCAGCTACTAGTGCGACACGCTGTTCATCTGCACCAAACTCGTAGAAGTAGTAATTCCTGAAATTAAAGTATATTTGTTAATAGAAAAATACACTAGAAATGTATAAAGATCATCTTACTTTTTTACGAAATTCCGAGTGCGAAAATTACATTTAATTAGCATAAACCCTCTTGCAATTGACTCCAAACTTCAATGTTTCGAATGCTAAGATAAATATTTATTTATAACACGCTTGAATAATCACGATAATTACATTTGAGAGATTGTAAAATGAGATTAGTGGATCATTCAGCTTGAAAAAAATCAATTACTTCAAGAATAATTATATACCTGTAACCGTCTTCTTCCTTAATCTTGATTATACGAGCACTGTACAAAGTAACCCCGACTGCATATAAAAGCATTGAAAGCACAAAAGTGTCGTTTGAAGAAAATCTTGAAAGCATCTTCTTGAGAATGAAACAACATTTCACTGCAATTTTTATATACCTGGAACAAATATTCTAGAAGCCTCCTTAAGTGAACCTAAATCAGCAATGTCTTTGGCCTGTCGAAATCGGAATTAAGTCATAAATGAAACAGAATCGTTAGACTATGATTTCTTGTCGAACAACATTCTCATATTTCGATACCGAAAAAAGTTACAAGAGTAGATTTAACACAATATCGAAATGGCGTCTTTAGATACACATCCACTTTTTAAAATTCAAATATGTAACTTTTTTCGAAGTCTGTATACATTTTATTCTGAACATTGGATTGCTTTTGGAGAGCGAGTCGAGAACAATTCATAAAGAGACTCAACGTTACAGAACCCCCATCATTAAAGAATTTTATTAAGAGACTTTGATATAAGAGATGAAATTTACTTCGTTAAAAGTTAATTTCTGATATAAGGTAAGAATAATTACATTCACAAACCTCTAAGAAGGTGATCTTAAGTTGATTGGACGGCCGAACGACAACACTTAGAACTTCAGATCTGTCAGAACAAATCCAACAATAAAGATTGTCAAGATTGAGAAAAAATCCAAGAAACGGGAAAGAATAAGTACAATCAAACGTCTAACCCAAATTCAACCCCATGGGTACTAGTTGCTTAACTACTAAAATATTTTCCAAGTCAAAAAACTAGTCGAAAACAAGTGGCGATCATTTGTTAACAAAATCGAGCATGTTGAGGCTGTTGGGCATTGATATGATAACCTAGTTAACATGTTGTTCATTAGCATTGTAAGAGTTGTAATACTAACCAGAATATCTTCCATCACATCCGAAATAGACAAAAAAACAAGTCTTAGAACAGCAAAACGTAAAATCAAATTTTGGGATTAATTTGACTCTTCAACTTTCATACATCCACATTGATACACTCGGAGTGAAACTATCATGCTTTAATTAAAGTATATCGTTCAAGTATCATATTTTTCAATAAACGGTAAAGAGCAAAAAGTAGCACTTACCCATCGGGAGATGCAAAACGTGCAGCAAAAGTCTTTGGCTTAGCTTTATCTCCATAGAGAGATAATCCAGCATTATAGTCCTACATAAGTAAGCGAACCCTAAGTGTCACAATTCAAAGAGCTATAAATGAGAAATGATTGATGCCTGCACATTATTTCAGATATGCTTCAATAGGTTCTGCATAAATTACGGACAAACAAACAACGGAAGATGGAAAATAATTACGGAAACAAGAGAAGTGAAGTTTTATTGCATCTCTCCTTCATATGACCATAGGCCTTCGTTACGTTTTCCTATGACATATACACAACAAAATAGGAATAGTACATGTTGAATGACCACCTCAACCAAAAGCTTAAATTGTTAGTTAGTGAAATGTATTGTTTAATATTAATATCTCCAACACGCCGCCTCAAGTGCAGGCGAATTACATTTGAAGCCTTGCACTTTAAATATTTGAAATGGGTGGCGGTGGGATTCGAACTCAGGGCCTTTCATTTGGCCTGACTCTGATACCATGTTGAATGATCATCTCAATCAAAAACTAAAGTTGTTAGTGAAATGTAACATTTAATATTAATATCTCCAACAAAATAGGAAATCAAGGAATCTAGTTGGAGCTACATTCGACCAAAGATGACTTCTATTATTCGGTAAATAACACATAGATTTTATAGTTGTCGAGAACGATACCAATATCGAACGACCATCCATTTAAAAAATCTCGTGTATTAGAACGGGAGACACTTAAACAACAAGTCGTTTTCATTTTCTTCATAAGTAACCTATTTTTGTGATTTGAAGTTCAATCGCATTTGCAAAGTCAAGTGTAGTTTATCGACAGGCAATGACTTCGGAGTTCAAAGTTATATTTGTATTAACCGTTCACATACATATTTTCCGTTCTAGCAATTTGGATTTAAAATCAAAGAGAATATACGAAGCACTATTCGAGTACTAAGTATTCGTCAAGCTATTAATCATACCAATATGCGATTGAAATAAGCAATAATTAAAAAAAAAAAATGCAAACAAACTTCAAACAGGGAATTAGAAGAATTAAGAGATAGTAAGAAATGATCTCAAAAAATGGACGAATACATAAAAATTGGGGGAAAAACAGAGAAGAAGAAATGTAATCAGATGCAGACCTCAGGTTCCATGATGTCTTCAAAATTGGGGGGCACGCGAATCGCGAAGCCGCTGCCGTAGAACTGGAACCACGACTTGGTGCTGCCGATTCCGGAAAGGAAAGACTTTGCTGAACTAGACGACGGCGGCGGCGGCGATTTTGGTGGTGGTGGTGTTTGAGCAAGTGAAGAAGAAGAGGAAGATAAGCTTAGAACGGAGGATGTGAGGATGAAACTTCTTCTAGAGAAAGTGAAGAAGGAATCGAAGAAGGAGGGGTGGGGGTGGGATTCTGGAATAGTGGTGGGTGGTGGTGGTGGTGTGGGAGAGAGGGAGAGTACGATTCTAGACATGGCCATGGCCACCGGAGAGAGAGACTACGCAGCAGCAGCAAGGATATCGGATGAGACTCATGCCTGTTATTTTTGCAACTCATAATTTATTTATTTATTCTTATCTTAATTATAAAATGTTAAGTTGCTAATTAATAAGGGCCCTTGAGATATAGGTTGTTGTGATAAAACTAATTATAACTAAATAAAAAATTAAACTAAATATTTGTTTTACATTTTTTATTAAATTTATTTTGAAAATGCCTTTGCACTCACAAATTCGAAATTTGCATTTTTTTTTATTATGCATTTAATATCTTATTTTTTCATCTAACATATTTTATTTTATTATTATAGACTTTGTCGTCTTTATTTTTTTGTTTTTCACTCTAGCATTTTTTTACATTATCATAAACAACTTTATTTATTTATTTTTAATGTTTTACTGATAATTACGTTTTTTTCCATTTTTTTACTAGTGTGTGTGTGTTAAAGTTTTTTCATTGATTTTTATTCTTATTTTGTCAAGTTTTTTTGCTTCATATTTTTTGGTTTCTTTTCTCGTATTTTCGCTTTTCTTCTCCTTATTTAACCACTAAAAGGCCACTTATTAAAACGTCAGGTAACAACTCAAATACACAAAAAACTTATACTTCGTGGTACAAGACATTTTATAATGCACGAAAATCATCACAAAAGTTATGCATTTAAGTAAGGGCATAAACAAAAAATGCAAAAAATTGAACAAAAGGACAATTAACAGACATATTGAATCCAAAAATTAAACACAATTAAAAAAATCATGTAAACCATAAGTTCACTTCAATCACAAATTCATACCCAATCGACAAATACAACACATATTAATTATATAATTATTAAGTTTCTCACAACAAACCCTCAAGGGCAGAGAACTAATTGCACATTTAAATTAAAGATGTTCATAATTTAATGGTTGACCATAAATTGGAGGGGGGTATTTGAGACATTTTGTAGTTCAGGGGGTAAACTGGTACAACCCTTATAGTACAGGGGTGTAAACTGTACTTTACCCTAAATACATCATATATAAATTGATTTTGTGGGACCATCTTTAAGCATACAATAATACTTACCAATTACCACTAGACCACACTGAAAATTATCTAATCATATATATAATAAATCTATAATGCATAATGATTATAAAACTTATATAAATAATATTAAATAAATTAAAAATCCCCATACATTTTAATATATAAAAAAATTCATTGTTAACAAATCTATATATGATAAAGTCTAAAAATATAAAGCATTACGGATCAACTTGTATAATTTAAAAATGAAATTTGAAAGAATTTGAAGTTTGAATCGAATCGTAAATCGTAAGATATGAATGAATAAGCTTTGTTTTCAATTCGAAAACAATATTGAAAGATTTGAATCGATTAAGCTCAAATCATGTCAATTCGTAAACAATATTCAACTATTTGAATCAGTTAAACTCAACAATTTACAATACCGTATTAACCGAATTAACTATGTATAGGTAAAGTTTAGTATATTTTTTTTATTGAATTTTAACATAAGAAATAATAAAAGTTAATTTGTAAAAATCGTAAGAAATCAATCGAAAATCGTAATATTTAATCAATTCAAATGTTACAGTTAGGTTAAATCTTATGATTTACGATTTCACTTATTTTGGCTTATTTCATTACTTACACCATACAAAATAGTATGGTGTAAGTGATTCTTACGGAATAAAATAGACCTTCTTCTGTTCAGTTATGATCGACAAAAAATGACCAGTCACAAAACTGACACTTTCATTAGTCGGTGATTGGGCCATGTGTAATGAACATTGTCAATTTAAATGTATGGGCCATGCGTAATGAATATTGTCAATTTAAATATTGACACAACAATCTATTAAAAAAAAAAAAGGCGAATGGCAAATATGCCCATCACATGGGACTTAAATGCACATTGGTTCACAAAAAAAAAACAGTCTTTCAAATAAGCCCATCCATATGTCTTTAGTCTAAAATACCCTCCATAATATAATTCTTATCAATTCCATCTATTATGCTCTAACTTCCTTAATATTACATATTGACCCCGGATTTAAACAAATATATCACATTAACCCCCAAAATAATAGTTTTTTCAAAAAATATTTTTTTTCTAAATTATTTTTTTCCGGCGTTGACTTTTTTTTTTCTGAATATTTTCCCGGCCGGTCAACCACCGTTGACCGCCGGTCTCCGGCGTTGACTTTTTTTTTTTTTTCGATTTTTTTTCCTTAGAAAAAAATATTTTAATTAATATTACTGTCTTGGCTACTAAATTACTGTCTCAGACAGTAATATTACTGTTTAGGACAGTAATATTATGAATATTATTTTTCCGAACAGTAATATTATTAATATTACTGTCTGAGACAGTTAAATTACTGTTGGAGACAGTAATTTAGCAACCAAGACGGTAATATTAATTAAAATATTTTTTTTAAGAAAAACAAATTAAAAAAAAAACAAAGTCAATTGAAAGTTAAATTACTGTCTCCAATAGTTAAATAACTGCTGGATACAGTGATTTTAGCAGCCAAGACAATAATATTAGTGAAAAATATTTTTTTTAAGAAAAAAAGTCAATTAACAGTTAAAATACTGTCTCCGACAGTTAAATAACTGTTGGAGACAGTAATTTAGCAACCAAGACATTAATATTAATTAAAAAAAATTGAAGAAAAAAAAAGTCAATTAATAGTTAAATTACTGTCTCCGACAGTTAAATAACTGTTGGAGACAATAATTTAGTAGCCAAGACAGTAATATTAATTAAAATATTTTTTTAAGAAAAAACAAAATTATTATATAAAAAAAAAGAGTCAACTCCAGAGACCGGCGGTCAACGACGGCTGATCGGCTGTCAACGGCGGCTGACCGGCGGTCTCCGGTGGTGGCGGGTCAAAATTAAAATTATGGTTAAAATTGGTTAATTAATGAAATTGAGCTAAATTGGGATGTAAATTATGAAATTGGAGTTGAATCGGGTTTCAATAAATTTGGGGTAATTTTGATATATATAAAAGAGTTTTCCTTATTTGCAAATAAGTTTGAATGAACTGGATTTATTTAAAAGACAAAAAAGTTGAATGTCCCTCTTTTAAATTAAGTGCCCTGTCATATGCGTATTTGTCATTTGCCCTTAAAAAAATGGGATAATTAGTGAAAACCCCCCAATACATTTGAGTATATTATGATGGATATAATCTCATTTAGCATATTAGTGAAAACCCCCCAATTTCATACTTCAGTTTAGCATAAATCCAAATTTTAAGTGGTGTGCCTATATTACCCTACTATTTTTCATCCACAGTAAACCCTACTTATTCTATGAACACGTCGTCCTCCCTATCAGCCGTCCAAAAATCCATTCTCCTTATTTTTCCTTCCGCTCTCCATTAAACCTGTACCATTCTTTTGCTCTTCAAAATCTCGGTCCCGATTTCGTATCTCGCCGGAGTTGAAGGACACATAGTGTAAGTACATCTATGTTACGTCGAAGGGGAAGAGTTAGATCCACGTGCACATTGTTGTAGCAACGGCGGATCCTGTCAATTACAGTGAATGGAGAGAAAATGATGGCAGAAGTCATAGGTGGTTGCGATAAGTGGATTTTTAATTACCATCCTTCCAACAAGAATTAAAAAAATAAGTGGTTGCGATAGAGAGTTTTTTTTTTTTTTAGTTTCTTTTTTTTTTTTTTTTTTTTTTAATTCTTGAAGCTTACTGTTGTTGATTTTGAATTTGGAATCGTGAGAGGATATTTGAATTGGTGTAATTAGACATGGTGGGTTCCCGATTGGTGTCCGACGTGGCCTCGTCTTTCAGCCACAATCATAATCGTCACATCCGTCGTGGATTCGGGTATATGGTGTTTTCATACGGGGCATCATTCTTCATCTGCTGCCATAAATCGCCGCCCTCCATTCGCGGATTGTGGAAGAAGATGTTTTTATGGTTATATTCGCTCGATTTTATAGTAATTTTCTTGAATATAGTCGTTTTCGATTACGTAGTTGTTTTGGATTAAGTAGTTGATTTAATCAAAATATAGTTGTTTTCGATTACGTAGTTGTTTTGGATAATTTATTAGTTGATTTTCGACAATTTTATAGTTGATTTCGAGAATTTTATAGTTGACTGTAATTTTTTATAGTTGATTTGTAGTAGTTTTATTTTTGGTAAACTTGCTATTGAAAACAACTATTTTTAATAGTTGTTTTATAGTTTTTTAATAGTTGATTATGGAAAAAAAATAGTTGATTTCAATAAAAATAGTAGATTAGTAATTTTGTATTTGATTATGGGGAAAAAAGCTTAAAACAAGTTTTGAAAATCAAATTATATATATATATAGAGGACCATTGCGTTGCTGCACCTGCCGTCTGGCAATTCGTTTTTT
>NW_012194213.1:794282-877098 GCF_000504015.1 Erythranthe guttata | reverse complement strand
TCTAGGACGCGCAAAGATCGAATTGTGAAAGCATTTACTTCGAACGTATTAGGACCAACCAATGTAAATAGAACTACATCTTTGCGTTTTATATTCATGTCTTTGACAAACCATCTCCACCCTTTCGTGAAATAGTAAGACAAACCATCAATCGGTTGCTTCTCCACCAGCACACACACCTTCTTACCGGATTGAAGTTTCAGCCATTTTTCAGTATTTGTGGTTAATAAATATTCATAATCCTCAATAAAACCACACGACAATCTCTGCAAAATTAAAAGTTAAACAAACAATAACACTGTTTATAATGTAAATCGAAACGAATGTTTAAGAATACATAGTATAAAGAAATTACAATGTGTACGACAATATATTTCTTATCACTTTCTTTTTGTAATCCGCAGTCATCATAATACAAATAAACGATGGGTTGACATTGTCTAAAACCATAATTTGAATATTTTTTTTGCAAATCCAAGCATTAATTTTGAATGATAAAGATGTTATAAGCGGAGCACATATGTATCATATAGATACTCAATTAAATCAATATGAATCTACACAAATATATTCATATAATACGACTATTATAGAATGATTTATTAATATTTGATTAATTGACATGTTTATGTAGTTAATGGATTGTAATAACAATTACATATATTTTTGCAAGATATGTAAGGTAAGAAATCAAACAATTATTGATATATATTATATTTTATATGGTATAATTCTATAAGAATTAAATAAGTAATGATATATACTATTTTTATGTGGTATAATTCTATAAGTATCAATATAATAAAAATATTAAATTTGATACATAAATATGGAAAAGTGAAAAACCGGCATAATTATATTATTGGGCGGATGGCAAAAAGGTCCATCACATGGGACTTAAATGCATTTTGGTAAAAAAAAAAAAAAAACAGTCTCTCAATTAAACTCATCCCCATGTCTTTAGTCTAAAATACCCTCAATAATATAATTCTTATCAATTCCACCCATTATGCTCTAACTTCCTTAATATTACACATTGACCCGGGATTTAAACAAATATATAACATTAACCCCAAAACTTTTTTTTTCAGAAAATAATTTTTTTTCTGAAATGTTTTTTTTTCCGGCCAGATTCCGGCATTGATCGTCGGAGACCGCCAATCTCCGGCGTTGACTTTTTTTTTTTTTTTGAAAACCTTTTTTTTTCGGCCGGTCAACCACCGTTGACCGCCGGTCTCCAGCATTGACTTTTTTTTTTTTTTTGAACTTTTTTTTCTTAGAAAAAAAACATTTTAATTAATATTACTGTTTTGGCTACTAAATTACTGTCTCAGACAGTAATATTACTGTTTGGGACAGTAATATTATGAATATTATTTTCCCGAACAGTAATATTATTAATATTATTGTCTAAGACAGTTAAATTACTGTTGGAGACAGTAATTTAGCATCCAGTAATATTAATTAAAATATTTTTTTTAAGAAAAAAAAAAAGTCAATTAATAGTTAAATTACTGTCTCCGACAGTTAAATAACTGTTGGAGACAATATTTTAGCAACGAATACAGTAATATTAATTAAAAATGTTTTTTTAAGAATAAAAAATTACTGTCTCCAACAGTTAAAAAACTGCCGGAGACAGTAACTTAGCAACGAATACAGTAATATTAATTAAAATGTTTTGAAGAAAAAAAAAAGTCAATTAATAGTTAAATTACTGTCTTCGACAGTTAAATAATGCCGGAGATAGTAATTTAGCAGCCAAGACAGTAATATTAATTAAAATATTTTCTTTAAGAAAAAACAAAATTATATAAAAAAAAAGTCAACGGCAGTTGAGCGGCCGAAAAAAAAATTAAGGAAAAAAAAGTTTTTCAAAAAAAAAAAAAAAAGTCAACGCCGGTCAACGGCGGCGACCGGCGGTCTCCGGTGGTGGCGGGTCAAAATTGGGGTCAAAATTAAAATTAGGGTTAAAATTGGTTAATTGATTAAATTGAGCTAAGTTGGGCTGTAAATTATGAAATTGGAGTTGAATTGAGTTTCAATGAATTAGGGGTAATTTTGGTATATATAAAAAGATTTTCCTTATTTGCAAATAAGTTTGAATGGGCTGGATTTATTTGAAAGACAAAAAAAGTTGGATGTCCTTTTTTTTTTTTTTTTTTGAAAAAATGACTATTATTAGGCATAGGAAGCCACTTCAAAAGAAAGAGTATCACCCTCAACAGAGACCAAATCAGTCATTTGAGCAAGTGCATGGGCAAGACAATTGCCTTGTCTTTTAATAAAACCAAAAGAACAGGAAGAAAAATACTTAAGTAAATTAGAACAGTCTTCAATATAGGCGCCAAAGGAAGAATCAGATGTCTCCTTCCGACGTAAGGCTTCCATTATCTCTAACGAGTCGCCTTCAAGGAATAATGAGTGCCACCCTTTAAATTTATGCCTTGGTAAGTGCATAGAGAGCTGCGTGGGCTTCGCCTTCCACGGCGGTAGGGCGGCCCAAGAATTTGCCAATACTCCACCAGATACACTTTCCGTTAGAATCTCTTGCCACCATAGCCGTTCTGTAGAAGTCCTTACCCTTTGGAAAAGCGACGTCGAATTTGACTTTCACGACACCTTGGTTCGAGGGAGTCCATGCCGTTTTGTGAGGTTGTTGTTTTAATGGGGTATGAATCAGCTGGGCTTCCTGATACGCCGAGATATATGCCGATGCCCATGATGGTAAATCAACATAGTGTATACCCCTCTCCCCGTGCTCTTCTTTGTTTCGGCTCTCCCACGCTTTCCAAATCGCTACTGTCGCCAAGAGAAATAGGTCCTTAGTTAGTCACTTATCCAAAAATTCCAACCAGTCCCACATGTTTGGAAATTCACCCAAGCTATCCAAGTTGAAGGGATGGCCTCTCCAAACACAAGAAATGCCGCTGCAGTTTTGGAAAATATGGACCGTCGTTTCGATTTTATCCCTGCAAAAGTTACAGAAGGGAGGATAGATAATGTTGCGACGGAAAAGCTCAACGTTGTTCGGTAAAATGCCTGTACAAGCTCTCCACAAGAAGAGACAATTTTTTGGCGGAATCTGAAGCTTCCATATAAACTTCCAGTTTCTAGCACAACCTCTATTTGATGAATCTCGTTGTTCATCCCTCATTAAAATGCTGTGATAGCAGGACATAACAGAGAAGCGTCCATCCTTCGTAAGACCCCAAATAAGTCTATCCTTAGCATGACTACAACCAATTGGAACAGACAAAATACGTTGAACATCAATCGCCCAAAATGATTCTTTAATAAGTGACACATTCCAGGACCGAGTTGAAGGGATTATGAGATCGCACACTTTGTCGGGAAAGCTTGTGTGTACAGGTCTCTTCGTAATGATTCTACCTCCAGCCTCTGGCAACCACAGATCATACCATATTGAGGTTGTACTTCCATCGCCAATTCTAACCTTAGCACCCATAGATAAAAATGAACGAGCCTTTAAAATACCCCGCCAGGTTGCAGAGGGTCGTGATCCTAAACTTGCAGACCATATACCCCCATTCGGAAAGTATCGCGCTTTAAGGTCTCGAGATAAAATGAGGTTGGGTTGAGTCCAAATCCGCCACGCCTGTTTCGCCAAAAGTGCCAAATTAAAAGTCCGCAGGTCTGTAAAGCCAAGACCTCCATATTCCTTTGCCATACACAATTTTTGCCAAGCCAACCATGCAAGGTGTTTATTTTTTCCATTACCCCACCAGAATTTTCGAATAACTGATTCGAGCTATGTAATAAGATTTTGGGGAAGCAGGAAACAACTCATTATATAAGCCAGTATCGCCTGGAGCACCGCCTTGATCACCACCTCTTTACCCCCCTTTGATAAATGTCTCTCGCTCCAGGCCCACATTCTCTCTCGTAGGTAGCTAAATATCTCTTTTTCCGTCCGTTCCAAAGAAGCCTGCATACCAAGATACTTGTCGTGGCTATCTACCACTCGAACACCGAGAATTTGGGAAATAGTGTCCCGGGTTGTCGCGGGCGTATATGGACTAAAAGTCATTGTGGACTTATCAAGGTTTATCTCTTGCCCCGAGGCCACCGCGTATTTCTGTAGAATGTTCTTCAGAGTTAACGCATTGGTTTCATCTGCTTTGGAAAAGAATAAAGTATCATCTGCAAAACAAAGATTAGATATTGTAGGCGCAGATGGGGCCACCCATACTCCATGCAGATTTCCGGCAGCTTCTTCTTTGCGAGACATAGCAATGAGGGCTTCTGTACAGCAGGTAAACATATATGGAGATATGGGGTCGCCTTGGCGGAGCCCTCTTGTGGGTTTGAGAAACCCGAACTGAGATCCATTAAATAAGAAGGAGTAAGAAACCGAAGTGACACATAACATGATCGGATCAATAAAAGAAGTAGGAAAACCCAAACGACATAATTTTTTTCTCAAAAAGAGCCATTCAACCCGATCGTATGCTTTACTAATATCCAATTTAATAGCCATAAAATTTGCCTTTTTATTAGGACTAGATTTAATGAAATGATTCACTTCGAAGGCTACTAAGATATTATCAGTAATAAGACGTTTAGGGACAAAAGCTGATTGGGTTGGAGAAATAATGTCATTCAACACTAATTTAAGCCGATTAGCGATAACTTTGGACCCAAATTTATATATAACGTTACACAGACTAATGGGCCTATATTCATTGATACGTTCAGGGGTTTTCACTTTTGGAATGAGTACAATGAAAGTGAAATTAAGAGAAGAGGGAAGGTTTTTATTGTTAAGAAAATCTAGGACGCATTTTATGACATCTGAGCCCAATATATTCCAATATTTTGTATAAAAAACAACAGGTAAACCATCCGGGCCAGGGGATTAAAGAGGTGCCATTTGAGAAATAGCATGGGTTACCTCGTCTGCCGTAAAAGGAAGGGAAATAATTTTTTTTGCCGCTCATGTAATCCTTGGCTCAATCGCCTCTAGCATCTAATTAATCGCAGCCTCTCTCGGATTGTTTGAACTAAATATGTTCTCAAAATAATTCGAGATAACATGTTCGATATCCTCCCTACTTTCACGCCAATGGCCGCTGTTGTCTCTCAGTTTATTAACCTAGTTCGTCTTATTCTGAATTGTTGCCTTTGCGTGGAAAAATTTGGTATTACGATCTCCCTCTTGCATCCATTGAACTTTACTCCGTTGCCGCCAATATAAGTCACATTCATCATACAATTGTTCCAATTGTGATTGGAGAGATGTTTTTTCAGCCTTACTCGCCTCGGTTTGCACACCTATCTGAAGAGCATAAAGTCGTTTGTGTATTCTTTCAATACGGGATTTAGGTTGCTTGACCACCGCTCTACTCCAATTTATCAATGCAACTATGCAAACGTCCTTCTTTTGCATAATATCTGCCATAGGATCCCCATTTATACCCCCGATCGAACTTTGCTTAATAACTTCTTCACAGTCGTCACGTTTAATCCACGTCGCTTCAAAACGAAATGACCGTTTTCTCCTATACGAGGGTGCTGTGAAAACGGCTTTTAGGTACATAATAATAGGCTTGTGGTCAGATCCAGGATAGTCAAGGTGTTGCACCTGCGCTGAGGGGAACAAGTCAGACCATAATCTATTTCCACAGACACGGTCAAGGCGGCATCTCACTGTATTCGGATCTTTACGGTTATTCGACCAGGTGAATGGAAAACCCGAGAAACCAAGATCTGAGAGGTTGCAGTCTTCCAAGGGAAGTTTGAAATTTGACTAGGCAATTTAGGATTTCCACCTTCTTTCTCGGAGTTGGAGAGAATCTCATTAAAGTCTCCACCTACAACCCAAGCCTTGTTATCCTGACTGTTGATGCTTCTGAGGATTTTCCACGATCGGTGTCGATTTTCTTGGTCCGCGAAACCATAAAACCCGGTGGCCCTCCAATTTTCCGATCCATTACCTCCCAGGACATCCACGTTAATGTGATTGCTTGACAAACTCCTCAAGTCGACCACCAACTCTCTCTGCCAGAGCATAGCAAGCCCACCCGACTTTCCAACTTTATCTACACTGACTCCATGCATATTCCATCTTTGTTTCAATCTGTCAACTAGTTGTGATGTTGCCCGTGTTTCCGAGAGAAACACCAATGATGGGTTATATTTTCGGAGCATGTCTCCGAGCACATGAATTGTCAAGGGAACCCCTAACCCTTGACAATTTCAGTATAAGCAACTCATTGAAGTCGGCGGGACTGCCCAGCAGTCTCCGCCGTTGACATAAGATCCTCGTCCCTCAAACAAAGTTGTTTTCGTTTCCCATCTGGTGGAATAATATTGTCTATCATTGCTTCAGCTTTCTTCTTCTTTCGGCTATTGCTTGTGATAGAAATTTTCTTTCGAGTTGTCGTGGTAAGAGCAGCGTTAGCATGCAACTGTATGACATTATCAATCAGGGTGATCTCCTCTTCTGATTCCCGAGTATCGTTCTCTTTATCCAGCTGAAAACCTTGTCCCGTATCTTGTCTCGCATGCTAGATTCAGGAGAAATAGAAGCACTTGGTGTGTTTCCTGGTGCAACAGCAATCAAGGGGGGTCTGGGCTTGTCAACATCTTTGTAATTCGAGACACGCATCCATGTTGTGACACCCATTTTCTAGTTATACCTAATTAGTATTTTAGGTTATGATATCGGAAGACTTTGAATATATTAATCGGGAATAGAAAATTCCGACAATTTTTTTTTTTTTTTTCTTTTAGAATCAGAGTAAGAGTGTCCACATATTACCAAACAACATTCACTTAATCAATTTCACAAACTATGCATGCATGACTAGACATTAAGTCCCATTTTAGCAAAGTGAGAGAATTTTGGACAGTTTCGATCTATCAATCAAACAAATTAATAACTCTCTAACCGCTCATGCAAAACACTTGAAATTTTTACCACATTCTCTACTAAGGGCCTATATAACCTAGTAAAAACAGTGTTTAAATACCTTGAGCCATTTGAAAGTAATAAATAAAATGGTACAACTGTACAGTTTAAAATCTAAAGCAGGGGAGTGACCTTTGAAAATTCTTTATAAATTCCCTACTGTTTCAAAAATCATCAAATTATATACTAAAGTACATTATTGAGTTAGGATTCCATTACAAGTGGAATAATTCCTTTTGAGTGAGAAAAACTTTGTATTTTATTGTAAATACTACAACAACTCTGTTTTAGAGCAGTGTTGAGAAACAATTCATAACTAATTCATGGGTTATCCAAATAATGCAAACGAACTATCAAAATGCACCTAGAAGGGATTAATATAATTCTGTAAAATTTCATGCAATAATGTATGGAAGAGATAATTAACACGAATTATCAAACTACTAGACAGAACATAATACACAACTAGCCGGCGGGCATTTTATAAGGTTTTTATGAAACTTGCCCTAAGGTTACACAAGTTTTTGAGGAAATACCATAACATATATCAAAAGAGGTAATTTTACTCCTAAGTAACATTACATATTATGCATCAATAGTAAGTTCCTCCAATAGGCGGGAGAGAACGATAATAAACACATAGAACGGTGTCGAATATCCTTAATAGCAAATTATACAAATAAAACCACATTAGTATATTAAGAGCACTCAAACTCCACCATGCCTCCATATGAACTCTTCTCCCGATCCACGAACTCAACTTCAACCACGATCCTCGGGCTCGAAATCGGGTAATCCTACAAGCAATTCAACACCTATATGAGTCTTTGAGACTCAATGAGAATTCCATAGAATATCAAACACACTTAGACAAGGAATTATATAGTCATACATATACAAGTATACATATACCTCAATCACTATTTCCTTAAGAAAATTTACCGATTTACCTTTACCTTCTCGGTTTACCTCTTAGACCTTTTCGATTTACCTCTTAGACCTTCCTTTCATCATTTCATAAGGAATAAGAGGAGATCCCTTACAAAGGGAGTCATTCTTTTACACATACATTTATTCATTTCAAGCAAGTTCACTAGGTGTGTGAGAAAAAAAAACATTTTTATTCGGATATCCTTTGGAAAAATCAAGTAAAACCATAGACAATAAGCCTTCATTTATTTGGAACCCGTTTCATAAGTGGAATCAAACCACACACTCTTCATCTCATTTTTGGGGTACCGGTCCCTCATACCCCGTGCTTATTCGATCTATGTTTTACAAGACTTTCCAATTTAAAAACGTGCAAGTGAGGTTAGTACATACTTTCATTCAATTCAAGCAACTTGATTAGTTGTGTGAGAAAAACACTTTCGTTCGGATATCCTTTGAAAAATCAAGTAAAACCATAGACAATAAGCCTTCATTTATTTGGAACCCGTTTCATAAGTGGAATCAAACCACACACTCTTCATCTCATTTTTGGGGTACCGGTCCCTCATATCCCGTGCTTATTCGATCTATGTTTTACAAGACTTTCCAATTTAAAAACGTGCAAGTGAAGTTAGTATATACTCTTCATTTCACATATTCAAAGTTAGCTTTCACATAAGCACACATATTTCCACATATTTCACAAAGGCACATAATTTAGTCACAAAATCACAAAAGCAAGTAAGACACATAACAACTCAAGCAAAGAACATAGATCACATATTTACACATATAGCAAAACAACTCAAAGCATCCGGTTATTTATAATTACTACAAGTTTCATTAATTAAAGTTCAAGCCCTCTTTCTCAAGAGACTTGAAGTTTTCTTTCAAGTAGCACCAAAATTCCATTTATTCCATTTTCTTTCCAAAATATTCGAACCATCAACAATTCAATCACACAAAATTCCATTTTTTTTTATTAATCTTGTCCTCGGTTTTTACTTCGTATATTATTATTACTCATAGATCATAAACCATGGATGGCAAGCTTCCTCGACCCGAAGGGAGTACACTTACAACCGCGTAGGTCGATATATATATATATACACATAGAAACATATACTTATATATATAGCACATATCGATTATAAATAAACCATGGATCAAGTACTTTCTTCGACCACGCAGGTTTACGAAAACCATGGATCGAAGTTTCCTTAAGATCACGCAGGTCTAGTATATATATATATATATATATATATATATATATATATATATATATATATATATATATATATATATACACATACATAAAAATAAAATTAAATTATCATATTATTCTTAGTTCTTCAAGATGATATCATTTAAAACTTAGATTCTTACATGCATGGATGATCTAACAATAAACAAGTAAAGTACTATAACTTCCCAAATTTTCGGCCATTAAGAATAAAGAAGGTGAAAGAAGAAGTAATATTGGTGAAGAATCACTCGTAGCAAGAATATGAAATTCTCACCTACTTTCTCTTGGGAATATGAAGGAATTAGTGGATTGAATAACCCACTACAAGAACCTTGAAGAAATTATAATGAAATTAGAAGAAAATATTAGGAAATTTTCGAAATTGAAAAGGAAGAAGAAAAAAATGAGAGCTTTCTTACACTTCTAGTTGAAGAAACTTCTTTTTGGAAATGAGGAGAGATTTCGAGCTTCCTACACTAATAATTTCGAAATGGAGGAGAAGAAGGAAGAAGAATATTTTCTTAAGAGCTTTAAGATGTGGTGGAGAAGATGAAAATTCACTTGGGTGTTGGGTTCTATTTATAGAGTTTTGCAAGCATTTGGGGGTGTTCTTGGAATTTCCTCTTTAGGTGGGTTGGATTGGAGATGGTTCTATGGCTTGAGCTTGAGTAAAAATGGAGTCTTGGTGAGGGGATGGTGGTGATGGCCGAATTTAGGGAGAGAGGAAGAAGAAAGAGAATGGGTTTCAAATGCTTAGGTGGAAAGAGAGAGAAAGTGGGTCTTGAATTAAAAGGTAAAGTGAAGTACCATTCTCAATGAAGAAGGTACAAGCCACTTAAGCCTTCAATTCTCCCAATTAATGAGTCTTTCTACATTAAAGAATTGTACACATGGAAAATAAAATCCATGTGTGTCTCCACATGGCCGAAAATTACAAGAAGAGTGGGGAAAGATTTATTTCTAAGTTTATTCACTCATTTAATTATCTAATATGCATGAATTTATTCTCTTTTTTTTTTTTTTTTTTTTTTTTTTTCTAAAAATTTAGTATGCATAAATATATTCCAACTATCCAAATTAAATTCTAGAATGCAATAATCTAATTAAAATATGAAATTTTTCAATTAGTTATTTTTCGTGTGAAATTTTCAAATATTCGATTCTCATAAATCAACTAATCACATAATTTAAGTCACATATAAAGTTCATCAAGAATGCATGTTTAATTATGCTAGCTCATAATAAATCATCCTATTAGCACATAAAAATTCTAAACGTAAAATCTACTTATGAAAATAATAAAAATATAAAACGAGTTATCCGAAAGTGCGGGGTGTTACACATGTTCCGTAAGGTAGGTCCTCCCCCGGATCCACAAAGTTATCTTCGTAGCGCATAGGGCAACGTTGTTCCCCATGCCCAATAATCCCACATAGAAAGCAAAATTTTGGTAGTCGCTCATACGTGAACGCCACCCAGATTCTAGTTCCGTTCTGTAGCATGAAGAAACAACCTCGTTTTAGACATGGGGTCACATCAAGTCGAACCTTCACACTTATAAACTGAGCAACATCACTTTGTTTCAGGTTCAGAACCTCAAGAAACTCTCCAATCCGGTTCACAATTTGCTGAATAATTCCCAATGATCGTTGTTTAATAGGAGGGTGATGGAATCTCATTACGATGGACATTAGATTGACTTCGAGCCAATTCGAATCATCTTCGGCGTGAAGATCGCGGAAGAGCAGTGCATTCTTATCCAAGAGCCACGGATTACCTTCCTTAGCGTGTTTGAGATCCAAGGGGTGGTTGAAAGTGATGATGAACTTATTAACCCCGATATATTGAAAATCACATCCTTTCACAGACTGCACGAGACGTAATACGTTTGCCTTGATGGTGTGGGATGAAATTTCTCTGTTAGTTACCACTATACCAATCAGGCGTGCCCTCCAGCCAAAACCCTAACTTCGTGTAGATTGGTCTCCACAAGAACGCCTTCTTCCTCCTCCGTGGTAAGAGTAAACTGTATTGCCATAGATTCAACAAGGCCATCCATGATCAAAGACAGAGAGAGGTGGATTGACGAGAGCAAAGAGCAAGGATTACAATTGCGGCGCCACAAATTAAAGAGCTAGGGAGAAGAAGAAAGAATAAAATAAGAAAATAAGGAAACTAGGTTAAGTCGGCAGACGACTAGAGAAACAAAACAGAAAACCCTAATAAAAACAAAGATTATGGACAATAAAATTAGAAAGCAGTAATAACACACGATCACGTTGTCCGGGCATGAAGAGGAAATGGAACACAAACACAAAATCAACCACCCAACCAATGGAGGAAAAAGATTTGTGAACAAATAAGAAAAGCCTCTTAGATGAGAGAAGATGCGCCTCTCAAATGAATGAGAGAATTTGGATGTCCTTCTTTTAATTAAGTGCCCTTGTCATGGGCCTAGTTGCCATTACCCCTATATTATTTTGATAGATAGCAATTTTTTTTAATATTTGGATCTCATTCATAGTGCAAACACGTGTATATTCTTCCAAAGTAATTATATTATTAATTATCATTAATTAAGTCCTAATACATCTTTAAAATATGAACTAATTAATCAATTTAAATTAACATAAATGGGATTGCTCACATCAGAATTCTTGCCAGTAAATAATAGTTCTTGAAATAGTATTGATATATAATGGGTATGAGTATTTTCGGATTAAGACAAATATGGGCAAATTCCTTTATAACTAATAATATTATAAGGACAAATTAGCAAGAACCCCTCATTTAGGAAATGTAGTTAAGAAAAAACTCCCTCCCAAAAATAATTAAAAATAAAAAACCCTTCAGCTAATATTCCACTCAAATGTTATTTTTATTATTCCAAACTTACTCTTAATTGTCCAATATACTCTTTCAAAACCATGATCTCATTTTTCATTTTTCATTTTTCATTCTCCTTTTCTTGTTTCTATCGTCTCTTCTCTTTTTTTTCTTCTTTCTTTATTTTTTCTCAGTTTTCTCCGGCATATCTTTTATCCGTCGTCGCCGCCGCCGGAAGATAGAGAAAATGCAGGAAGTCTCCACCGCCACGACCACCGCCTCTTCTGTCTCGGCGATCAACAGCCGGCTCGACGAGGTCAATCTGGTGAGCCTAGGGTGGAGATCCGGCGGTGTGCTGTTTTTTACCGTGCGGAATGATGCACCTATTAATCCTCGACCTGTATTGCCTCGTCAGTGTGTGGAGGAAGAAGAGGAACGGGTTGTTGAGAAAGAAGAGGAAGCACTCGTCGTCGGAGGAGAATCAACGGAAATTGTTTATGAAGGTATTTGTTTGTTTTTTTTTTTGTTTTTTTACTTTTATTATTTGTTTTAGTGTTAGTTTTGTCATGTATTCAGAAGTTATTTATGGATGGCCAGTAATGGTTGACAAAGACCTTGAATTGTTCCTGTTTTTTTTTTTTTTGGTGGACATTGAAATGCTAATTTGTGTTTTTTGTATGAATTATTCATTTTAGGTTGCGGCTATATGCAAGACTATTTCCACTTGTGCAAGACCAAATTAAAATTTTCAACGTATAAATACTATAATACCCTTATTTAATAAAAAAATAAAAAATTCCAAAGATGCAAGACCAAAAATTCAAAACACAAAAAACCCTATCACAAGACCACAAAACCACAAGACCAACTCTCATCTTCTCCATCTTCCACAACCCACAAGACCTTTCTCCTTCCTCCTCCATTAACCCACAAAACCTAGAAATTCAAAATCATCAAAACTCAACAAATCTTACACAGATGGCAAGTATGGAGTCAGAAGACATCAAAATAGAAGATTCTACGATGGAAGAACCCAAGAATGTATGCCTTTATGAGTTTTTTAGCTAGAATATCGATTTTCCAAAAAACATCCCGCGCAAACGAATTCGACATCTACAGGTCGAATTTTACAGGTAAAAATCGACATTTAGATGTCGATTTTGAGGTATAAAATTCGACATTTAGATGTCGATTTGGAGGTATAAAATTCAACATTTGAATTTGTGCTATAAATTCGACATGTCAATGTCGATTTTTACCTATGAAATTCGACGCTTAAGTGTTGATTTGTAGCATAGTTTTTCGACACCTTGGTGTCGAATTTTATTTTTTTCTCATTATTTGTATTTGGTCTTACATGAGAAAAAAAATCCAATTTAATTTATGAGCATACTTGTCATTCCATCTTAATAAAATAGAATCTTTTGGAATCTTTCTTTAATTTGGTCTTGCACAAGTGGAATAAGTATTGCATATAGCCACAGCCTTCATTTTATTCTTGTTAGGGATTGATTGAATAATGTGGTGCGGCAGCGGTGTGGTGACCATGGGGAGACAGATCTAGGATTTTTTGGTGGATCAGACAGAGGACGACGTGGGTGGAGAAATTCGCGCATGCTGGAACCTTAATCTACTACGTACATGATCAATAGTTGATTAAGTTTAATGAATCAACTATGCCCTGGTAGTCGATTAAGGTTAATCGACTCCAATTTTTATTTTATTTTTGCATTTCTTTTATTGATTTCAATTGTATAAATCAATTATAATATTTGCATATTTTTTGTTTTTGTAAAATATAGTTGATTTTGCAATTTTTTTGTAGTTCTGATTTATTATTTTTAGTAGTCAGATTCTTAATCGACTATGCTTCATAGGCGATTAATATACCTGATACCGAAAAAAAACGACTTTTTTTTAAAATAAAAATAAAAATATATAATAAATAAAGTATTTCCTTAATCGACTATGTTTCATAATCAATTAATAAAATTAATATAGAAAAAAAGGTTTAAAAAACAAAAAAAAAACGGCTGATGACCAGCGCATGACGCAATGATGATGTGGAGGGCGGGACCAAAATTTGAAAACTAATGGATGAAAATGGGTATGGACTTTTTCCAAATGGAGCAAAATATTTTGGGCCTCTCCATATTAAAACAAGTAATGGGGGGTTTTCTCAAAGAACCTCATATTATAAAGGTGTAGTTTTTTAATTTTAATAGATTTTTGTGCAAACATTTAAATTGAAAATATTCATTACGCATGAGCCAAACAGTATAAAAATAAATAGGACAAATCAGTTGCTCCTACAAGTGCACCATTAGATTCAATGGTAATAAAAAATATTATATAAACAATGACGATTCATAAAATAACACTTGGTACGACAAAATTTTAAATAACTATTTTTTATTAATAATACGATGTAAAGATAAAACGTAATAGTTTAATCGACATTCATAACAATTATTAAATTTTTTTGTACTGTCAAACTCAGACGAATATGTATTGTCAATAAGCATATTGTTGAATGAACAAAACGATTTCCAATCAAATGTGAGTGAAGCGTTAGTTATCTTACGTCTTATTGTTGTACGTACTCTAATATTCCTCTTTTACTACCGTAAATCCAACATCGATGTAGTTCTTAACAATCAAACCATGACTCTTAGAGAACGATTTACGTAGATACAGCAATGTATGCAAGTCAAAAAATGTAATTAAATATACTGATAAGTTTATAATAGATTTTTAAAATAAAAAAGAGTTAACTAAATATGATATTACCTTTCGTTGAAGATCTTGACGTAAACTTGCACCAAAAGGCGAATCCCTCGCCCCAAGGGCCCCCATCCCTTGGCCCGACAAGGATTGATGGAGGATGTAAATCATGGTAACTCAACGGCCCGTTAAGGTAGCGGACCCGGACCTCGTGCCCACAAGGAACCAACCCTCATTTGGAGTTGAAATTCCCACACTACGGCTGCCACGATTCGATCCTAGGACCTTGCACCAACTTACCACCTCCGGAGCCAGTTGAGCTACACCCATGCGGACATCTTGACGTAAACCTCCTCTCATAATACATGACCAAAGCATTACGATCTATTACATCAAAATAGAACTCATTTTCATTTGAAAATGGTTAATACATATTCATGTTAAGAGACCAATCACATTCACCAAACCTCCATATAGAGCCGAAATGCTCACGTTCATTCGACGGTATACACGTATCATGTATAAATTAACACTCACACAACCCACAATTGAAAAAAAGTTTTAAAATCTTTCGTTTCCATTATACCACATACCATACACGGCCTCATGCTCATTTCGACTTTGATGGATTCCCTGCATGGATCAGAAGTAAGATCAAAATAGTTGTTGCAAAGGGTTGTTGAGTCCATGTGGCTTACCACCTGCCCCGAAATATTTCATTCGCCGCGGGTTATCGACTCCCTAGGGGCTTATACCCGCCCCCGAAATATTTCGTTTGCCGAGTGTCATTGACTTCCTGGGGGCTTACCTCCGCCTCCAAAATATTAATTATTATCCGGTATCAAGTCATCCCACGTGCATAAAATAAACACATGTGATTAAAATAAAGATCGAAATCCTCAATGTTCGGTTCAAAATGATAGCTTCAATGTTTGGTTCGAAATCCTCAATGATCAAAATTATTGGTTGAATGCCCTGGGGGACGCCCCAAAAATATATTACATATATGGCAGAAAATTCCGGAGGTGATTGGCCGAGCTCTTAAACCGAGTCGACTCCCAAAACGTTATTGGTCGTCTATTATATGGTCTACAATTATCGGATCTCCTCACTTATTGGACTTCTTGAATTGTCCTCGCTTATTGGACTTATATTGTCTTCATTTATTGGTTCCCTCATGAAGTTCGGTTACTGGATTTCTTTTATGGATTTCGGACTTATATTTATAGTCTCCAGTGAACCACTATGTTCAGATCACTAGAGACTAGAGGGGAGTTGATGATGGGGGTCGATTTGGCAAACTATTGTGCTCGTATAAATAGTTGGGCTTAAGTCTATTGATGGACCATGATCCAATAATATTATGCTTAATGGGCTCATAATTAGGTCAAACCTTAAGAATATGTATGGCTTATAAATACACCACATTCTCCACCATTAAAATGTACGCTTTATTTACGCACGATACACACTCCTAGACGCACTAAATCACACGATCAAATCACAGATTTCACATCTTCTTCTCTATTTCATTTTCCTTCATTTTACTCTTTATTGAACTATTTCCCCATTTACTATTTTGAGTGTTGGAGGGTCTCCCCGGGGCTCAAGCCTCGAATTTTCAGGTGCACGAAGTAATTTTCTGCCGATCGAGATTGGGGAAGGTGTTCGAGAAGAGCCAATTTTAGTGAAGGTTTAATCGACCTCCATCACTTTAGATTTGTTTTCTTTACGTTTATTTCTTTTTGCTCGTGAAATGGTCGCGTCCGACAAGGAGACGAAGGGCGGGCGAGTGGCGGCCAAAAAATAGGTTGGACTTCTTTCTCTTTCCGGCACTTATTATTTTTCATGTGGGTTGTTCTTTTAGGGTCCATTTGGATGGATGAATTTGGAGGGAGATTTGAGATGACACTAATCTGGAGTCATTTGACATCCACCACAATTGCTTCTAAAATAACTAAAAAAAGGGTGTGGATTTGAAATTTTTTGTCAAATTCCTCAATCCAAATAAGTGCAAGAAATTTATTATTATGGATTTCAAACCCCCTTCAAATCACTCCATTCAAACGTACTCATAGTTTTTTTTCTTCCATCGTTTCTTTTTATTCCCCAAATTGTTGAGTTCTATTTTTCCTTTTTTTAATGGAGTGTGGGGTTGAAGCATATGATAAAAAATAAATAAAGTGATGGATTGTGGTGAAAAAATTGGTGGAGTTTAAATAGCCATCCCTAATATAATATTTGCGAGGTGCGTGGTCGTGTAGTAAATGATAATTTAGTAAAAAAAATGAAAATTTAATATTTTATTAGTTAATAATTTTGTGATATGATAACCTCTTATTCAGAGAGAAGATAATCTCGCATTTAGAGAGAAAAATGAACGAATGAAATTAAGAACACATGAAAAATGTTGCATGTAAGGTAATTCTTCAACTACTGAAGTTTGTATGGGCTCCACATCAGCATCCGCGCGCTCCATATCAACATCCGTGCATGGACTCCGCATCTGCATCTGCGCACGTGCTCCGCATTCGCATTCGCGCACGCCCTCCGTATCCGCGCATCCACATCCGTATCCGCGTGCATCGTATCCACATCCGCGCATGCGCTCTGCATCCGCATCCGCGCTCCACATCCGCATTCGCACATGCGCTCCATATCCGCATCCGCGCATGTGCTCCGCATCCGCATCCACGCGCTCTACATCCGCATCCGCTCACGCGTTCCGCATCCTTGTGCTCCGCTCGCACACTCCATATCCTCGCGTCTATCGTGCAACCAACGCGTGCGCGTCTCCACGTCTCGCGCGCTTGTCTCCTCCTTTCGCGCGCCTCAACGCGGCCGCATCACCGCCATTTGCATGCTGCAATGCGCACGCGTTTTCGCCATTCACGCGACGACATCTCCATTCGCATTACGCGCGCGTGCTCCTCTTCCCCGGACACTCCTCTACCGCGGGACCTCTATCCGCGCACGCGATCTCGATCCACGTGATCCTCCACCGTGCAACATCGATCCGCGAGCTTCATCTATTGCGCGACTTTGATCCATGCATACGACCTAGATGCGCACTTCGCTCCACAGCCGTTGCGACCCAACTCGATCGCCCCTACCACTTCGCTGCGAGACAAATCCCACGAGGAGCCAATTCGCTCGGTTCTACAACCCGCTGCGAGACAACTCCCAAGAGAAATCAACTGGCTTGGTACTACGAAACCCGCTGCGAGACGACTATCATGAGAAGCCAACTCGCTCGGTACTACGAACCCACTGCGAGACAATTCCTATGATGAGCTAACTCGCTCGGCGCTACCAACCCGCAGCGAGACAACTCCCACGAGTAGCCAACTCGCTCGACACTACGAACCCGTTTCAAGGCAACTCCACGAGGAGCCACCTCGCTTGGTACGACGACTCGATGCGGTACAACTCCAACGATGAGAAACTCGGTTAGAGCGACCTCAATCCGCATGCTCCTCAGTCGCGCGTCATCCAACGCTCCAACAACTTTGCTGCGAGACAAGTCTCGAGGAGACAACTCGTTGCAATCAGTGAATAAACAACTCATTACACAATCACCACCTCAAATTAGCACGATTATAACCCTAGGAACACTTAGAGATATTATGTGGATCTATATAGCCTGGTCAACTTGATTACTCAAATTTCTTTACTTGTTTTTTACGGTACTTCATTTAAACGTGGTCACGGTCCTAACATACCTACGACCCATGAGGTCTACTTGTTATAACAAGGGGCACGATCCCCATAAAAAAATCTTAAGAGTCGGATCCTCTCATCAAGTACATCACGCACAAGGCTATATGTAAACACATAAAAGCAACGCATCAAACCATTGACAATATCAATAAATAACAACTCCCACGAGGAGATAACTCGATCAACTCTATTACCCTGCGACAAGACAACTCCCAAAAAAAGATAACTCGCTCCGTGCTACTACATCGTCGCGAGACAACTCCGACGACTCAAGTAACATGCACCGCGACAACTTGGTCGCGAGACAACTCCGACGACTCAAGTAACATGCACCGCGACAACTTGGTCGCGACCCGCGCCACTGTCCCGAGACCCCGGCCACGCGCCAATGCGCCCCTCCGACCCACGCTCAAATGCGTTTTCGCACACCATCTAGCCATACACCTACGCAAGACCACTACAATTTTTACTCTCGATACGATCTGGAACCCATTCCGACATGGCCCCCACACCGACTCGAGAGTAGGGGGCTTAATGATATGCCTAATTGGGCCAACCCAATGGGCCTATAATTTGTTTACACAATGGGCCACGAACCCAATATTGAAGATCACTACCACCGAGGCCCAATCACCTTCATGTAAGGTTTGGGCCCGACAATCTCAACTAAGGTATAAATAAATGTTTGAAATCATTCCTTAAGGTATGTCCTATTATCTGAGCAATACTATAACATGTATTCTTTGAACTATTTCTACTATCCGCACGTCTGACTTGAGCGTCCGAGGGGTTTCCGCCGGATCAACCCCCGGCTTAGTTTACGTGTTCTATGATCGCAGGTATCTCAAGGTCATCAAGCTCGTGAGCCAATGATCCACTATGCTCTTTCAGCTCATCCTGCTTCGACTCTCTAAGATGATCTAACTCTAGCATCATCACATACCTATGTAGGTTCTTCCACCATAAAATCTTCTATTTTGATGTCTTTTGACTCCATACTTGCCTATCTTTCTAAGGTTTGTTGAGTTTTTCGGATTTTAAATATTGAGATTTTGTGGATTTATGGAAGATGAAGGATAAATGTTTTTTTTTTGGTTTTTGGAAGATGAAGAAAATGAAAATTTAGTCTTGTGGTTTTTTTTTTCGGTATTGTATCAATTTTTATTTTATTTTTTAATAAGTAAGAATATTATAGTATTTGTATATTCAAAAGATTAATTTGATCTTGCAAGAGTTAGCATTGCAGCCGCGATCTATACTTTTTCTTGGATGCAAATAAGATAATCAACTATCAAATAAGATTGACATTACAAGAACTTCAATTTAACAAAGATGTGATCACCCATACTAATAAGAAACACAAGAATAATTAAGGAAGAGAGAGAGGAAAAAACATGAATATTACAATTCTAGCAAAGAATTTAAACTTTAATATATAAAAGAACCCCTTAGAAATTTTCTTTATGGAAATCAAACTTTGTGCTTGTTTTCCTAGAGAAGTCATGAGCTAGCCGTCTAAGCTCCCCAACAAGCGTAGGTGGACCACAATAGAACACTCCTGTAAAAAACGTCAAGCCAAAAATATTCATCTAAATATACACATATCTCCCAAAACAAAACAAAAATTCAATTAAACTTTTCAATTGAAATATTTTTGGGAAAATTACACTTTTTGTCCCTCAAATTTACCTTGATTCCACATATGGTCCCTCTTGTTTACAAAAAAAAAATAGATTTAGTCCATCATATTTCAACAATTTAACACTTTTGGGAATTTACGTCAATTTACTGTTCGTCTGTTAGTTGAACTGACAGTAATAGGCACGTACTTGATTCTGTTAGTTTTAACAGAGAACTGACGAAAATGACAGAAACGTCAAATTATTGAAACATGAAGGACTAAATGTTGAATTATTGTGAACACGGAGGACCAATTGTGAAATGTAAGTAAACTTAAGGGATAAAAGTGTACTTTCCCAAATATTATTATTGGAAAGGAGAAATGCTTACCAACTCTTTGACCAGCATGGTTAACAGCCACATTCTTGAAAACCCGACGCCAATCGGGTCTCGCAAAATGCGTCTTAACCCTTGTCCCGGACACTATATCCAATCCCGTTTTAGCGTGCTCGAGAGACTGCAACATTGCAATGAGTGCCGACCGAGCGTCTCCTTCTTCGTACACACTCGTGCAATGGTTGTGAAGCTCGATCACACTGTCGTGGTCGTTTTCAGCTACCTCGTTCATCACCCCTCTAAACCACTCGAACGAGCCTTGCTCTCGAGTCACCCAATAGAAGTACGCGCGCCTCGTTGCGAAATTACTAGTCTTTTTCTTATCGCTCTTGATATTATTTTCTAATAAAGGCGACCCCTTTTCTATGTCCTTTTGTTGTTTGATGTTGTTGAGCACATCTTTCACAATGCTGATCAAAGGGGTGGCGCCGATTCCCAAGCCTATGAGGAGGACGATATCGTACTTTTTGTAATCTTGGGCTGGCGCGCCGTATGGACCGTCGATCAAGAGCTTTGGCAACCTAAGTGGTAAAAATATTTACATTTATTGAATTTATCTATACTGTTCTAACTTATAAGGCCTCGTTTGGCTGCCAAGATAGAATTAGACAATAGATAAGATTGCACAATCATTTGACAACTAAATTGTATAGTTGAACTAGGAGGTCCAATATACAGTTGCTCAAAAAACCAAGGTACAAATATTTTGGATCGGCACAAACAAGTATTAGATTGATCAAAACGATCATATTTTATTTTAAAAGAAATATTCAATTAGCTCCCCCATGAAATAATATTATTAAAATTACCCCTAAGGGTAATATTGGTATTTTCAGAGGATGGAATAAGAAAATATATAAGGGGCACAATGTAAGTCGACAACAGACTTCAGGGGTTTTTTGGTAATCAAGAATACATTTTTGTAATTTGACCTTAGTCTAGGGGCGTTAATCGTAATTTATCCTTAGTTAATTAGAGCTTAATTGCCAGCCAAACAAAACATAAAAAGGAGTACTCAAATGGTAATATAAGTTTTGATTACCTTAATTTGTTCGAACTAATCGGTCCGATGTCGGCTCGTAGGAGACCGCTTTGGCCATTATCGGGAGTGTGACATACCTAACCAAAATTTATGTATGATCAAAATTCATGTAGTCTGTCTGTAAAATGGCTAACCATTAATTATATGTAGTTCTCTCTATGTAAGAAAATTATAAATTCGAGAAATTAAAAAAACCTTTGAGAAGATCGCCTTGAGTTGAGACGTCCAATCGCCCCTAGTCCGAATGTGGATGCTAAGATAATCGTCTCCTGGAGCTGATGTAATCGAGAAAGGATGCCTGCATGTAAAACATTGATAATAACTTGTTAACAGAGTGAATGCTTTTCGAAAATGTACCAAAATTTATCGAACTTTTTTTTTTTTTCGCGACGAACTTACCATTGAAACGGAGAAACTTCGGGACAATTGACAAATATATACTGCCCACTTGTATATTTAAATCCTTGAGGTTTGGACATGTGCAAGGACATTACATTTCCAGGATATACAGACACCTGACAATATTACAACATGCACATTATTCAAATTAGATTTCTAAATAGTTTTTCTCGGTCCCGACTCAGGTGAAAACGTGTTAAATTATTAACTTGATAATTTAATAATTCGTTAAATTAATAGAATTTCCCTTGTTCTGTATTAATTTGTAAAGGTTTAACTGTGTCTATATATTTACCTTCAAAATCTGAACAGTCTTGTGGCCCGACCTAAAAGCGCGAATTAGTCGCTCGGAGGCGTATAATATCATCGGGACAGCAAGATACATCCATGTCTGCATAGAATTTTGTTTGAAAAATGTAACTTATCGATTATTACAGAGGCTTTATTGCATTCAACACTCCTGTGTTTATTCTAATTGCTAAAAAAAATCTCTCATGTTATTAAATTTAGCAAAAAACTCCTATAGTGCAATTGTTTTAGCAAACTAAACCTCACCGGTAAGGGGGTTGTGTGCTAAAAAACGCATTTTATGGACTTTTTTGCTAATATTAATAACACATGGACTCTTTTAGCGATTCGATACAACACAAGGGGTACTAAATGCAATAAACTCTTGTTACAGATGATGAACAAGTGATTTTCGAGATAGTTTGTTCGTACCGTTTTCTTGTACCATGTCTTGGTGATGTAGAGGAAATAGCCATGAACGATGAAGAGAATGTAGACTAGCACAAACAAGTGGTGAGAATACCAAAACGCGTTGAATCCCGTTAGATTTTTTATGGTTGTAGGTAAGTTGATCCTGTTCCTACGGAACCACGGTTGAGCTAATGTGAATGCTATTGCCATAAGCACCAACATTACGACTCCGGTCCATCCTTCCGTGCCTTTTACAAACCACCAATAGTTATTCGGCCTTTCTTCTCCGAACAACGGCTTCATCGGCTCGTATTCTGCATCGGTGGCGTGTAATAGTCGAGGGAAATCACATGTCAAATGTGAAATTACATGTAGCCCTGTCCCAATTGTTATACCAAGAGCTATTACCTAAAAGAAATTAATTCAAAGAATGGAGTTTATATATATATAACCAATATAAGGTATTTGCTATTTTGTAGGTTCCAATTCTATTGTTATACCAAAATGTTTAATACTCAATTCTCCAATAAAGGCTTGTTTGGCTAAACTTATTTTAAATATATATAGTTGATAAGCTCTTACGTCTGATAAGAGGTTTTAAGAGTTGATAAGCTAACATCTTATTTTTAGAATTAATTTTTAAAATGTTTGGATAATGAGCTTATTTCTTATTTTTACTCATTATATCTTATAAGCTTATTTTAACATCTTATAAGCTTAGTCAAACACCCTCTAAGTTGAGAGAAAAAACAAAATTGAACTATGTTTAGCACTCTTTTGGGGCGATATTTCGATTTTTTGTTTTTTTGAAAAGAATTTGAAAAGGTAAAGCAATATTTGTTTGTATTTTAGTGAAGACAATTGTTACTAACTTACCGTATCGGTAGTCAAATCAAGTTAGAAAGAGAGAGATAAGTTTTTGATTTCTCAATCAAACAAGACAAGTTCCTATAAAAACATCGATTTTCTCGTACACGAAACAACGTACCTTGTGAAAATTAATATTGTCATCGAACGGAACAACCGAGCCAAGCTTTGTCCGACTCCTAAGCCACGTCATCGTATTTCTGCAAACCGGCAATAGTATTAAGGCCATATTGAACTTAAGCGTTTCGGCTCCGCCTTTAGCCGTGCAGACGCAATATCCCATAACATGAAACACAGCCTTTTGTTTGTATTGGATAAATTTCCAAGTGAACAACCCTCCACAAATTGCTAACCACACTACCATCACCCAAATCCTCTTCCAATTATCCTCCACAAAATATGCCTTCTTTCGAAACCATCTTTTTATCGGATTAAACTCTTTTGTGAGCTTCAGCTTCTGGCTTAGCATTTGGCTTAGAACTCTGTTTTCCGTCGTCGGGTTCGAAGAGTAATTAGGGGCTTGCACAAGTAGTGTCTCCAAGTTTTGCAACTGCATACAATTTTTTTTCCCAATAAGTCAGGATAAATAGTCGATTAAAAAAATTTAACAAAAAAAAAAATTCGGCTTTTCGGATTCTTAAATTGACCTCAATGTAACCACGGTTATCGGGATCGAGCTCTTCCATGATGAGAGCTGCATATTCATCTGCATGGTCTTGGATTTTTGAGAGGTTATTTGCAGCAGCACTAAGTGTGATGATCTGAAAAAGGCCTTAGTTTATTTAGTTAGTATAATGTAATTATATTTTTTGACAAATTACGGCCAACCCCTAAGGTAAGGTTAAAATTATGAAAAAACCCCTGAAGTTTGGGTAATTACAATCATCCCCTCAACTATATATCGTCTTACACGTCCATCCTTACGAAGTGAAATTTACCTATTAAAGGAAGGATTTGTTGTAAGACAATATATAGTTGAGGGTGGTTGTAATTACTCAAACAAAAGGGTTTTTTTGTAATTTGACCTTATCTCAGGGGCTGGTCGTAATTTAGCCGATAATTTATGGACTTATTATTTAAGTTTAAAAACCTTACCTCTTTCACTTCATCTTCCATAATTCTCCCATCAGCATCCTTGTCTACCCTGCATTTTTCATAGAACTCTGTATTTATATTCAACAAATGAAAAATATACTATTAGCCAAAAAAAAAATCCACTTATTTTTGTATATTATAAAATTTAAAATTATTTTTGTCTTAATAAACTTGTTAGTAAAATTTAAAAAAAGAAAAAATTGTAATCACATGAAAATAATAAGCTTAATTACATGTCAAAGAAAGTTTCCAGCCTGGCATCAAAACTGGCATCTGTAATCTGCTCCCAAAACTGATAGAGCTCTCCCTCGGTGATTGAATCCGAGACGATGCATCTCTTTCGTGCTAGCGCCTCGAACAACTTATCTGCAAACTCGCTCGATTCTTTCATTCCTATACATCAACATATCACGAATATTCATCAATATTTGATTCATTTTAATCGATGCAAATAAAACAAATGATCATGTGACGGACAAAACAAAATGCAACAAACACTAGCGGAGCCAGGATTTTAAATATGCTGGATTTGGCGGAGGGGCGATAATGTCTATATAAAATAATAGGGATTTTGAGAAATGTTGGGGGGCCGTGGGCCCCATGTGACCATACGCTGGCTCCGCCACTGGCAATAAAATACATGGTACAAAAACGAACCTATGCATTGGCCGAATAGCGATTTGTGAAGAACCCCACCGGCGGAAAGTTCTTTGAAGCGCTTTTGAATGTCGGACCATCCTTCGCTTCCGATATTCTTGTTCATAAAACGAAGGCCTTTGAGCGCATGCACCGTGCCTGCGGAGTGGCTTCGATCGAGCTTGTAGTTACTAGAGCTCTTCAAAGAGGCCATTCGAGTTAGTTCGCGCGAGACTTGCCTCATGCGAAACGAGAGCTTTGAGGCGAGAGAATTAGGAGTTTTATCGGCCGATAAATTTTGCTCGGAAGTTGTTGTGACGCCCCGAATCATCGACACCTCGTCATCCTTAACATCGTGTAACGCTATCTCGACATCATAAGAATCGTCGTTATTCTCCGTTCGTACGCTCCTGCTTTTTAGCTTCTTACTGCCTGTGACGACCAACGGGCCGCTAAACGAAACGTGATTGGCACGCTTGACGTTGCTTTCTGCTTCCGAGAATGTGGCTTCATCCATTTTTGCTTAATTTGGAGAGAGAGAGAGAGCAATTATGTAAATGAGCAATGGTCAAGAAGGATAGACTTGTTATATATATATAATATATATATATAATCGGAATCGGAATCAGGGGGCGAATTGTGTGTTGTTTGAGGAATGTTAAGCAGTTTGGGCAGTTAGAAGTGTTCAAACATGAGCACCTAAGAATGTACTGTCCTGTCCAAATCATCATTTTTTTAACATGTGTAGTTCCTAGTTTTCTTTTCCTATACAAACCAAAAAAAAAGTTCCTAGTTTTCTGTCTCCACACTTTTTAGTCTTCCATTTTAATTTCTAACACCTATATCTACACTTTATAATATTTTAAACTACAATTATATCTCTATAAATTTTTATTAATTTAATGAAATACTTTTTAGCGCGTTGTCGGAAATTTTTATTTATTTAAATGAGGTTATTAATTTATCGTATAGTTTGAATTATAAACATATTCCTTAAGAAATATGGGTCATTATAAATAAGCCCATCACTGGGTACTTATTCATATCCAGACAAAAAACTCATTTACCAATAAGTCCACACATGATCCAAATTTTTGTAAAGGACTAAAATAACCCCTCATACTTTAATATGCTCCAATTTCATCATTAACTTAATTTAACCTCAATTTGACCCAAAATTTCACATATTATTCAATTTTGACCCAAAATTTTTTTTTTCAATTTTTTTCCCGCCGGATTCCGGTGCTGACTTTTCAATTTTTTTTTTCTTCCGAATTTTTTCGCCGGTCAACACGGGTCTCTGGTGTTGACTTTTTCGATTTTTTTTTCTTTTTTTTCTTTTCTTTCTTTCTGTAACTTTTTTTTTCCGCTTAAACAGCAATATTGCTGTGATTGACAGTAATATTAACTATATTACTGTTAAACACAGTAAAATTAATTAAACTACAGTTTAACACAGTAATATTGCTATATTAATCTCTAGTACCGTAATATTAACGCAACAAAACTCATTATTGTTAATAGAGTAATATTACTATGTTGACCGTTCAACAAATGTAAACATAATAAAAAGCCAAAAGAATTAATATTACTGTGAGTGAAAGTAATATTACTATAACAACAGTAATATTACCGTCAACCACAATAATATTACAATAATAGACAGTAATATTATTACGTTACTTCGTGAATAACTCAAACAAACAAAAAAATCCAACCAAAATAATAATATTGATGTGGTTGACAGTAATATTACTATAACAACAGTAATATTACCGTCAACCATAGTAATATTATTGTATTTACAGTAATATTACAATAATAGACGGTAATATTATTACGTTACTCCGTGAATAACTCAAACAAAACAAAAAATCCAAAAAAATAATATTATTGATGTTGTTGACAGTAATATTATTGTGTTTACAGTTATTTTACTGTCAACAACAGTAATATAATTACGTTGTCTTGTCAACAAATCAAAAAAAAATAACAAAAAAAAAAAATAATAATATTACGTTAATTTACTGTCAACGGCAGAACAATTACATAAATGTATTGTCAACGGCAGTACAATTACGTTAATTAACTGTCATTGACCGTATAATTACGTTAATTTACTATCAGTGACAGCACAATTACGGTCAACGTAAAAAAAAAGCCTTGAAAAAACACTAAAAAAAGGTCAACGCCGGAAACCGGAAGAAAAAAAAATTGAAAAGTCAACGCCGGAATCCGGCGGCAAAATTTCTTTTTTGAAAAAAAAAGTCAAAATTAAATTTTTGTGGTCAAAATTGGATTTTTGTGGACAAAATTGATTAGATTGGGGTTACAAATAAGAATTGAGGATAAAGGGTTGGGGGTAATATTGGCATATACATGAATGTTTTCTTTATTTATAATAAATATTAAAGGGATGAGCTTATTGGTGAAAGAGATATAGCCCATAAACCTAGAATAATAAATATACTTGGTTGGGGACTTATGAAAAAAAATCCCTAAAAAATATAGTATTACTGAAAAGTACTCCCCTCTTTCATTTTGATTTATATAAGAACTATTTTTAGGCTTATGATGGAATTCAGACCGCTCACAATACTTCATTTACTGTCGAAAATTCAAAATAATTTCTATAACCAAAATGAAACTCAAATTTTTGAGAACGAAAATGAAACTCATTCAGAAATATTATTATAGCAATATAGATTATAAATTTGTTATTATTGACATCTTAAAAGAAGATTTTTTTTTCTACTTCATCTAAATATTTAACTAATTTTATATATAAATGAAAGAAATACTATGACAACTCTAATCAACCTCAATACATTTTTGTATTTATTTTTGTCATAATAGTGTAATATTTTCTTTTTCATAATTAATTTTGTCGTGTATTTAATAATTAATTTCCACTTTTAAAATATTATCACTTGACAAAGTCAGTATATATACTAGTTATATTTCAAATAAGGTAAATACTATTTAACATTCCTTGTAATTGTAATATCAACTCATAATTTATCTAAAAAAAAAATAAAAATAATAATCAACTCATAACCTCCTTCTCGTTAAAGTCAAATTTAATTGTGCATGTCAAACTTCAAGGGGTCATCTGCAAAAATTAAAGGGAAAATGTAAGCACAAAAGGGGTCATACGCAAAAAATATAGTATTTTGACGTTTGACACGAGCAATTACTTTAGACGAAAATACTAACAGACGCTATCCCTATCAACCACATGGGGTTATAACTTAATATTACGAACATAAAAAGTTCATCTGCAATATAATCACAGGGGATTTAAACATTCTATTTAACCTCTAAAATAAAATCCAATATAGTAAACCCATATAGAGCTAGAGACCCAAAGTAATTTTATTGTGTTATAAAAAATAGGGTAAATTACAAACACCCCCTGAGGTATGGTCAAATTACAAAAAAACCCTCTTGTTTGGATAATTACATCTACCCCTCAACTATGATTTTTTCTTACCCTCCAGCCTTATGGTGCCAAATTCAACATAATCATCTAGATTATGTGAAATGTGCTCTAGTTTGTACTCGTTTTGTGTAAAAATACAGTTTCCGATGCACCACAAATTGATATATACAAGCTAAAAATCACATATTATGATCATCTTGCTTCATAATGTAGAGTTTGAATGGGATAAAACGGGTACAAAAGTGATAATATTCCATATAATCTCGAAGATTCCACTAAATTTGAGGAGTTGAGGGGGTGGTTGTAATTATCCAAATAAGAGGGGTGTTTTTGTAATTTAACCATACCTCAGGGGGGTGTTTGTAATTTACCCTAAAAAATATTAAGTCAAATACCCTCCTAGTATACTCTGTAAATTTTTTGCGGGTTTGTATTTTACTAAACACGTGTATAGATCCATAAACATTTTACGCACATTTATATTTATTTACGTGTAAATTAAATATGAAAAATAATCGGATAAAATTTACCAAGTCCAGATAATTAGAATATACTATAAAAATGTACTTGTAGTCCACAGATATGAAATATGAGGAATTGTAATTAGTAGAAGTATGTACCATGTCTACAAGTTGCACGTCATTATTATATTTATATACAAATTCATCATTATATAATTTATAGTCACAAACAACTTATGAAATTTAATTCTGTGGGCGTACTACTAATTAAGTGCTGTATTACCTAAGGAATGGGTATTGATTTTTATTAACTATTGATTTATTATATAATATTCTCGTAAAAGGGAAAAAAAAAAGATTATATTATAATATCGTGTAGTTAAGTGGAGGATGTGTGGCATAAGGGGGTGATTGAAAATTAAATCATTAGTTGACCTAATGCTTATTATGTTAATCTTTTTGGCATACAAATATTTCTAGAGGGACTAAATGCAATAGAAGTTGGTAAGGGATTAATATTACTTTGACATTCAAATAAAATAATCTATATGACTTTGACCATTCAAATAACGGGGAAATGAGTGATACCCCTTGTTTTGAAAATATATATGAGGAGGTCCAATAAATTTTTTTCTCCTAGTAAAAAACCCAAATCCTGATCTTAATTAGTGAGACCCCACTAGACAATTTAAAATACCTATTTTGCCCTTTTAATTTAAATTCAATATATACCATAACCCTAACATTCTCTCTTTCATCAAACCCACAATCGCCGTTACATCACTCTCTTCATCTCTCCTTCTCTATCTCTCTCGTTCACTCTTTTCTTTCTTCGAAATTAATCTCCACCAAATCTGAAAATAACATGGGAGGCGGTGCGATGAGAGCAGCGGCGAAGGTTGCGGGAATCATGGTGGAGAACGGCGGTCTGCGTAGCTTCACATCGTCGGAGCACCACCCGTTCTTCTCCGCCACCCGATCGAAAATTTCTTCCTGCGTCGGCGGAAGACGTGAAGCGGCGGCGGCGGCAGCCCAGAAGAAGCCGAAGGTCGGCAAGAAGATAACGCCTGCAAAGAGAATCGTCGAACGGAGATCGACGACGATTACGAGGAGAACGGGATCCATATTCCGCCGCACGGGATCCCATTCCAGGTAGACAACTACCCCTGGTGATAATCTAGCCGTAAGTCTTTTTTCTTCATATTTTATTAATTTATTATTTTCTCTGAATTTTCCTGTTCCAATTGTTCAATATATATATTAATAAAATGAATGCAGAGGAAAACTGGAGAGAGAAAGATGATTTTGAGAGGGTATGCTCATAAACTCACCCTCTCTGTTCAATGTGTATATTAATAAAATGAATGCAATAAAGGAAAAATGGAGAGAGAAAGATGATTTTGAGAAAGATGATTTTAATTTTATTAATAATTTCAGTTGTATTGTGTTTGATTATTTTCTTTTCCTGTAATCAATTTCTTGGTGAATTGTTTGGAAAATGGATATTGAGGAAAAAAAAGGTACATAACTACATGTAATTATTAGGGTAAATAGCAGTTTATTGGCTTCTCTTGCTATTTATGTTGTAAGATTGAGTTCATAAAGTTTCATGTTGCTATGATCTGATTGTGTTCATTGTGCTTTTGTTGAGTTGTAATGCAGGGTGATGAAATTGTATATGAACCTACAATGAAGGAAGCTAGTAGGTTTGTTTTGATTTACGGCATTCGTTTCAGGATTTTATCAACCGAAGTATCATGAAGAGAAATAGAAATTCTAATAATGCTCTCTTTCTAGTAATGCAGTCCACTGTTCAATAAGAAAGTTGTGCTTCGGCGACTGGTTAGCAATCAGGCGCAACATAGGGGAAGAAGGGCAATAGAGGTATGCTAAGTTAACACATTAGTAAGTTACATTTTGAAAATGGTGATATATTGTCCGACTTTGATGTCTTCTTGGTGAAATTACATTTAGGTATTGAAAAGACTGGCTCACCGTAGAGTAATGTACCATTCTTAGTCGGTTCAAGTTCATGGCTATATATGTTCATCCACAAATAATGACAGTGGTTCATTTTCTCTTTCTCAAAAAGTCAATCTAGAGGGGTGCTCCCGTTTTCATTGATTCTGTTAGTTAATGTGCTAATGATTTCATATTTCCAAGATGATTGAGGGTCTGAATTATTTTTATGTTCAGTATCATGGCAATTCTTCTTTGAGACATTGGCTTCAACAAGCAGATTGGCTACCAACTCTAGAAGCTACTCTCGTGTTGGATGATGAGTCTGTCAGGCGAGTCGGTGATGATACAGTGGGAGGACCGGCAGTTGCTCGACAATTACGTCTTATTCGAAACTCGGCTGTACTTGTTTCAGTGTAGGAGAGATTTGCGCTATCAAGTCATATATAGTCACACGTGGTCATATACATATAGTCATATTTAGTCACGTGTAGTCATATACATGTAGTCATATATAGTCACGTGTAGTCATATACATGTAGTCATATATAGTCACGTGTAGTCATATACATGTAGTCATATATAGTCATGTGTAGTCATATACATCTAGTCATATATAGTCACGTGTAGTAACTCGTAGTAATATATTGTTATATATAAGCTATATAAGTTATGTGTTTTTTGTTTTTTCTGATGTATAGTGATGTTGATGATTGTGTTTTTCCAATTTTTTGTTGGGTATTAATTGATTTATAATATCAAAATTAAATTGTGAATTTTTGTTTTTGGTGTAGATGAAGTTTTTTTTATATAATCATATGTAATATATATATACAATAGTCATGTGTAGTCAATTTCAATACAGTAAATTTATCAAAATATTGAAACAAAATTAAAAATTAAAAATTAAAAAAATTAAAAAATTAAAAATTTTAAAAAATTAAAAAAATTAAAAATTACAAAAAATTAAACAATTTTAAAATACTAAAAAAATTAAAAAATTAAAAATACAACAGAGGTATATATAAAAAATAATAATAAAATAAAAATTTATAATTTTTTATTAAAAAAATCTGAAAATATGATAAATGCAGGTCTAAATGTTAGTTGCAGTTGATCATAATGCTGAATGCAGTTAGTAAAAATACTGAATGCAGTTGGGCAAAAATTAGATATAAGGGCACAATAGTACTTTTGCCTCTCCAGGGGGTTATCTCAAAGGAAGAATTTTAGGGGTGAACTTATCCCTATATATTTTCCGTATTAAGGGTGTATATCAAATGGACCCTTCAAATAACTATAGACTGGGAGTCACTTGACATATATGTCGAAAATTTTCAATAATTCGCCGATTACGTGTTGAAAATTAAAATATATATTTTTTCTCACATTTTCGACATACGCGTATCGAAAAAAACAATAAAAATTTGACCTGCATGTTTGTTGAAATTACGGCTGCACTTTGACAATCTATCACAATGTAACGGATTGAATCTTAGACTCCATTTGCTCTCTCTTTTCATAGTTGACAATTAGCTACAATAAGATTCACAAAAATATGAAGATAGCTACGTAAGGTGAGGCGCGCACTAGGCCGCTCTCTTAAGATGAATTTCACGGGTCCTTCTCTAATGAGGTGCAGAAAGGTTCCGATCGTGTCACATATGGGATACAACAACCCAACCTATCTCTCCGCTGTAACTTCACCGAAACTGCACGTTCAAGTGAAGTAGAAGCTTACACCCGAAACACAACAAGTGCTCAATATATGTGTATAATATCGAAAATATATGATCTTTTGAAAGACATTTTTCTTTAACTCTTTATGTGCTCTCATCCATTTTTCAAGCTACAAAGCCCCCCTTTTATAGTATAAAATACGCTCATCATAAAAGCTATATTTCATCTTGGTACAAGAAAAATTTATGGATATTTTATGAGGCAAATAAAGTTTTTGTACGTTTCAAAATATTGGTCTAAATTACCTCATAAATTGGTCAATGAGAATATTATAGTAAATATTATTTTTACTAAAAAAAAAAACCCCAACAATGTTTCCGAAAATGGGGATGGGTTCCAAAAAAACTTGAAAATCGACTTGCAAACTCAAAAAAGACATTGATATCTTAATAGGTTCTCTTATCATATAAACTACCATTTGGTTGTTTTGTAACTCTATTTCGTATGTTTTTGTGAGAAGATTTTTATTTCTTTGGATTTTGAGGATTTTTTTGGAGGATTTGTGAAGAAGAAGGAAATGAGTATGATGGTTTTGTGCGCGTGATATTAAAGAAAGAAAAATGAATTTTTTTACGTTTGTGTAATATTAATTTTCATGAAGGGTATTAATGTCATTACACATTTATTATCTACTTTTTATTAATGTGGTATTAAACTATGAAAAACATATAATTTAAAATAGCCGCCCCTTAAATAATAAGGTTGGTCCTGAACTATGATCAATGGTTCGGTCCAGTAAGATGGATGGACCCTTAGTAGGTCAATATATATAGGGAGAATTACACTTTTGGTCCCTCGTGTTTGGCTCGATTCCACTTTTAGTTTTTATTGTTTCAAAGTAAACTAATTTCACCTTAAAGGTCCATTTTTAAACAATTATGGTCCACTCCGTCACATGGCCGTTAGGAAGTAATGGAAATTACTATTTTGGGATCGAAATTGACGACGAGGAGAGGTGTTTTGCGCTCCACAAACCTTATTCTGCGGTCCGTGAGTGGTGGATATTGCGGCACAAAATGGTGGTGGTTTCGTGCCCCGCCATGGACGATAATGGAGAGGTGGTGGTGGTTTGGTGTCCCCCACCGTGGACCATGGTGGGCAATGGTGGTTGTTTTGTAACTTTGTTTATGATAATTAAATATATTCAATTTAATTTTTTATTTATACTTAATATTATTAAGAAATTAATTACAAATAGTACTTACATTTCTAATAATCTTTCCGTCTCAAAACAATTTTAAATTTTAATTTCAACCCCAAAATAGTATTTTCGTTACTTGCTAACGTCCGTGTGATGGAGTGGACAAAAACTGTTTAAAAATGAACCTTTGGGGTGAAATTTGTTCACTTTGGAACAACGGGGATAAACAATGGAATCGGGCCAAACATGAGGGACCAGAAATGTAATTTTCCCATATATATGTACTTAGTTCAGATTTTTTTTTTTTTTATCATTGTCTAAAAAAATCGGGGATAAAGTCTGGTTATTTTTAGAATTGGACAAGTCTGGTTATTTTTGTTCTTTTGGAAATAATAAATTTAGTCTTTCTCTAAATTCAAATAATGTTGGCACTGGTTCGTTATGTGTTTATGACAATCTATATATGCTTGAAACTATTGCATCATATAATGAAACTTTGCATGTGGAATCACGTGGTACTAAACGTAAGCTTAATAAAGAAAATTCGGCTAAATTATGGCACAAGCGTTTGGGTCATATATACAAATCAAGAATTGAACGACTTGAGTCACTAGGTATTTTGGATTCACTTGATTTTTCAGACTTAGAAGTCTGTATTGAGTGTAGTAAGGGAAACATACCAAACATAAGAAATTAGGTGCCAATAGATCTTCGGATGTCTTAGAATTGATACATACTGACATTTGTGGACCATTCCCCAAGGCTTCTTGGAATGGTCAACGATATTTTATATCATTCATAGACGATTATTCACGTTATGGGTACCTATATCTTATGCATGAAAAATCTGAGGCATTGGACATGTTCAAAAGTTTCAAAGTTGAGGTGGAAAATCAGCTCAACAAGAAAATTAAGTGTGTTAGATCTGATCGTGGTGGTGAATACTACGGCATATATGGCGGTTCGGGTGAACAACGTCCAGGGCCATTTGCTATTTTCCTAGAGGAATGTGGAATCGTCCCACAGTACACCATGCCGGTTTCTCCTAACATGAATGGTGTTTCTGAAAGACGAAATAGGACTCTTAAGGATATGATAAGGAGTATGATTAGTCATTCTACATTGCCAGAGTCACTCTGGGGAGAAGCAATAAAAACAACAGCGTACATCCTAAATAGAATACCAATTAAGGCAGCTGCAAAAACACCTTACGAGCTTTGGACTGAGCGAAAGCCTAGCCTTACGCATTTTCACATTTGGGGTTGTCCATCTGAGGCTAAGTCTTATAGGCCAAATGAAAAGAAATTGGACTCCAAAACAGTTAGCAGCTATTTTATTGGTTATTCCGAGCGATCTAGAGGTTACAAATTTTATGATCCACTATGAAATCAATTTTTGAGACGGGTAATGCAGTATTTTTTGAGGATGTTGAGTTTGAGGGGAGAAATAAGGTTAGAGATATTGTCTTTGAGGAGGAATCAACTACGATTCCTACTTCTGTTTCTGGCAGTGTATAGGTTTCTTTACCTATCATTGTTCGAGAGGCAGATATGGAACCTCAACAAGACAATATTGAACAACTTCCAACTCAAGTTGAGGTAGTTATTCCTGAAGAACAAACTCAACAACCTCAAGAACAAGTTCCAATAAGGAGATCCACGAGAGAAAGGAGAAATGCTATTCCGGATGATTACGTAGTATTTCTCCAAGAACATGAGGACATAAATGGATTCGTGGAAGATGATCCAATCAACTTCCACCAAGCCATGCAAGATTCTAACTCTCAAAATTGGATTAATGCCATGAATGAAGAGTATAAGTCTATGCAAGAAAATCAAGTTTGGGATCTTGTCCCGTTATCAGAAGGAAAGAAACCCATTGGTTGTAAATGGATATTTAATACCAAAAGGGATTCGAAGGGTGATGTGGAAAGATATAAGGCTCGTCTTGTGGCTAAAGGCTTTACTCAAAAGGAAGGCGTTGAATTTACAGAGACTTTCTCTCCAGTTTCATCGAAAGACTCTTTAAGGATAATGATGGCTCTTGTTGCGCATTTTGATCTTGAGTTACATCAGATGAATGTTAAGATGGCTTTTCTCAATGGTGACATTGAAGAAACGATATACATGGTGCAACCAGAAAACTTTGTGTTTGGTGACCCAAAACATATGGTTTGCAAATTAAAGAAATCCATCTATGGGCTCAAGTAAGCTTCTCGTCAGTGGTACCACAAATTTCATCAAGTAATTGCCTCATTTGGTTTTGAGACAAATATTGTTGAAGATTGTGTATATCACAAGTTCAGTGGGAGTAAATTTGTGTTTTTGGTTTTATATGTCGATGACATACTTCTTGCAGCCAACAATAAGGAAATCTTGCACGAAACTAAGAGATTTCATTCAAAGAAATTTGAGATGAAAGATCTTGGTGAAGCTTCTTTTGTATTAGGAATCCAAATACATCGAGATCGATCTCGAGGTATTCTAGGATTATCTCAAAGGAGCTATATAGAAAAAATGCTTAAAAGGTATGGCATGCAGGCAATTAAACCAATGGATACCGCGATCGCCAAAGGTGATAAACTCAGTCTCGAGCAATGCGCTAAAGGTGACCTTGAAGTTAAGAAAATGCAGGAGATTCTCTATGCGTCTGTTCTTGGGAGTCTTATGTATGCTCAAGTTTGCACACGTCCGGACATAGCATTCGTTGTTGGAATGCTAGGAAGATATCTAAGTAATCCTGGGATGGATCATTGGACAGCAGCAAAAAGGGTTCTTAGGTACTTACTCTGACTTTTTATATGCTCACATATAAAAAGTCAGAACAGTTGGAGATCATTGGATATTCTGATTCTGACTTTGCTGGATGCCAAGATAGTAGACGATCCACTTCGGGCTACATTTACCTATTTGCTGGGGGAGCTGTATCTTGGAAGAGTGCCAAGCAGACACTCGTGGCTTCCTCCACTATGGCAGCGGAATTTGTAGCGTGTCATGAGGCATCAAATCATGGATTATGGCTGCGAAACTTTTTCACCGGGCTGCGTGTTGTGAATGGTATTGAAAGACCATTAAAGATATATTGTGACAATAACTCAGCGGTTCTATATTCCAATAACAATAGGAGCTCTTCTAAGTCAAAGCAAATTGACATAAAATTCCTAGTTGTGAAAGAAAGAGTACAAAGTGGTCCAATTTCTATAGAGCACATTGGAACAAACTCCATAGTTGCGGATCCCCTTACTAAGGGAGTAGCACCAAAAGTCTTTCATGGGCATACTGCTCGTATGGGTGTTATACCACTTAAGGATATCATGATTTAGTGGGAGTTTGTATTTTTATACATTTTTTTTTGTGCTTTAGTTACTTTTGGATAATACTTTCGTATTTGAACATTTTCTGCAGAAATAAAGTATTCAGTTTATTACACTTTGTATATTTAGGTTAAGGTTGATCTCAATTAAGTTTAAGCTGGGACCAGTTGAAAATAGGCATGTTACGATCACATTACATGTAATTTTCATGCTACACACCATAACTTGATCTATGTCATTTGGTTATATTAGTATGTGTGACTACTGTTGGGTTTAGCCACGCTCAATGTGGCGAAAGCTTCTTTAATCCCATATCAGTATGGTCAATGGACGAGATTGTTAAAGAATACCCTATTATATGATAGCAATATTTGACGTCATAAGGTCTACACATTTATAAAGAAGTTACCATATGTGGCCCAAGTGGGAGATTGTTGGAATTATTTCAATAGTTATATGGGCTCACATATGTAATCAAATGTGTATGGCTATCTATCGGATAATCTAATTAAAAGTGATTAATTAAAGTTATTTGGATTAGATTTGTAACACCCCGCATTTTCGGTAAAATAATTTTTACCACCTTTATGTGCATATTTGTGAAATTAGAATTTATAATAATTTTTGCATGGTTAGTATTTACGTGAAGTAGGTAATTATGTGATTATGTGAATTATGTGATTATGTGAATTATGTGCTTAGGAAATATTTCGATGTAGTATGTCGAAATAAATTTTTTTCATAAACTAGGATTTTATTCTTGCATATGAATTTAAATGAGCATTTCATCATATTTATGCGTGCACAAAATTTTAGAAAAATAAAATTTCTCATGCATTTTAGGATTTTTATTTAGTGTGGAAAATTAGAAAACCATCCCCTCATTTTTCTTGAATTTTCGGACATCACACACACACACACATGATTTTAAAATTTGCATTTAATTAGGGAATGGACATGCATTAGTGTGGTTGTACTTTGAGCATAGAAAGAAATACCCAAGCCTAGTTCCCTACTCTATAGAGTAGGCATGCTTTTCACTCCACTTTAAGTAAGACCAAAGGTCTTTCTTCTTCTCCCTTCCTCCTCCATTTCGGCAGCCTCACCCCCACCACCATAGCCACCATTTTCTCAAGTTTGAACCACCCAAGAACCACCACCACTTCTACTTTCGAAAATTTCAAAATCACCCCCACAAAAAGATGTATTTTCCTTTCTTCTCCATTGGCTTTGAACTCTCCAAAAACTCTATAAATACATCCAATGCCCAAGATCAAAATACACTCTCCACCTCCAATCTCACTATCTATAAGTTTAAGGTCTCCTTCTATTTCAACAAAAGGAGAATTTTCGGCCAAGCTTAGGAGTAAGCTTCTTCTTCCTCTTCTTTTTTTTTTTTTTCGAAAAGAGCTTAGCTCTTCTTCATCCAAGTTCTTCTCGTTTTTCTTCTTCTTTTCTTAATACATAATCTAACTCTTATCTCTTCTTGTATTAGAGAGAAAAGAGCTAACAAATCCTTCCCCTAAAGAGAGAGGTGAGAATTCTTGAATTCTTGCTCAAACATACATCACCACTAGTATTTTCGGTTTTTATGTGTTTTTATTGTTTATCCTTGCATATTATGTGATTATATGTTTTAGATGATGATTGCATGTTAGTGTTTTGAAAAGATAACTTTGTTCTTAAAGTTTTATGTTTTTTTCGAAAATTTGGGGAAAAATGTTTAAATGGCTTATTTGGCTTAATTAGTGCCTTGCATGTGTTAATCTAGTATTTGATTGTTGATTTATGAAAAGAAAATGAATGTTTGGCCTAGCCATGAAACTTTCGGATTTTTGGGGGAAAAATGTTTAAATTGCTTATTTGGCCTAATTAGTGTTTTGCATGTGTTAATCTAGTGTTTGATTGTTGATTTGTGAAAAGAAATCGAATTTTTGACTTAACTAAGGAACTTTCGAATTTTTGAGGTAAAGTGCTTAAAATTGTTTATTTGGTTTATTTGGTATCTTGCATGTGTTGATCTTGTGTTGATTGTTATTTTAAGGCTTTGCATGTTAAGATTGGTGATTGATTGTTGATCTAAGGTCTTGCATGTTAAGATCTAGTGATTGATGGTTGATCTAAAGCCTTGCATGTTAAGATCTAGTGTTTTCTATGTAAAATGATGAAAGAACTAAGAATTTGTGCTACTTGATTTAAATTACTCTTGCATGTGAAGATCTAGTGTATTTACTTGAATAAATGTAAAGATGGAAGTCTTGAATTTTATTCTTGTAAAAATGCTAGATTTAATGAACTTTTGATGTTAGATTGTCTTTGTATGTTAAGATTTCGGTTACTTTATGTTTTTATGGCTAAATGATTTTGTGAAACTTTATGTGTATTTTCTATGTGCCCTTGCTTGCTTATGTGAATCATTGGGTGTGAGGATGAGAGAAGGGTAAGTAGAAGGGTGCATATGTGGGTGCATTAGTGTCATGAATTTTTAAAAAGATAAAAATATGATGGAAAGTCTTTCGAGGTTACGGTAAATTTCCCGGGTACGGCGAGTCGGTACCGTAGGGCCTAGGGGTGGTTTGATCCCACGTAGATAGACAGATTCAAAATATATGAGGTTATTTACCGGTAACTTAGATTGACTCTTCCGAGGGAATCCCGATGATTTTTCATGTCATGCATGTTGCATTATGGTGTTGAAGATATAGATGGGAAAATCTCACTCTATGGTCTTGGGATCATAGGGTTATAAAGGTGGGAAATTCTCATTCTATAATCTTCAATACGTGTCATGGCATAGGGTTATAAAGGTGGGATATTCTCACTCTATGGTCTTGGGATCATAGGGTTATAAAAGTGGGAATTATCTCACTCTATGGGTGTGGCAATTATGTGATGAAGAATGCCGACGAAAAAGGGAAGTATATGATTGCTTTAATTTATGTTGCATGTCCATGTATAAGATATATGTATGTATATATATATAGATATATGTATGCTCTATGTGTTATGTGTATTCGATAATACTTCAAGATTCTCATTGAGTCCTCAAAGGCTCATATAGGTGTTGTATGTTTCTAGGTATACCCGATTTGGAGCCCGAGGAGTGAAGTTGGGAATCGAGCTCGAGAATCGGAAGGAGATCGTATGGACGGGTTGTGGATTGTGTTGGCTCTTAATTTAGTTATGTGGTTCTATTTGTATAATATGCTTGTAAAGACTTTTGATACGGTTTTAGGTATTTTCTACCGATCGCTTCCTCCGATCGGTGGGAATTATTAAAAGACGATATGTGTAATAGTAATTAGGATTACCCCATTTTGGATAATTAATCGGTAATCCGTAGTCTTTTGTAAGCGAAAGCGAATTTTTACTATCTATATGCATGCACGCTTTTCGACTAGTAACTTTTTTATGTTTTGTCTCGATGTTTGAAAATTATTTTCATATAGGTACTCTGCTTAGAAAATCATATTTATAGGTTTTTTGTCTGATTTGGGTAAGTAGTTAATTAGTTATGATTTATTTCTCACTACTGCATTGAAACAGGGTCATTCGGGTGTTTTCTGGTATAACTGGAGTTTTACTCACTCAAATGCCTTGTTTCTACTTTGAAAATGTTTGAAACGTATTTTTCTGCCTTGGGGAAAAATTTGGCAGTGTTTGGGTCAGTGAGAAATTTATTATGAATTTTCAAAACTCCCTCCCCTGTTCTGGATTTTAAACTGAGTGACTGTGCCATTTTATTTATTTCTCCTAAATGGCCATGCATATTTCAAAACTGTTTTCACTGAGTGATCTAGACCCATGTTAGATGATATGGTATTATTTTGGGGTCATTTACATGAGTAGTTTAAGAGGAATTAATTTTTAAAGCTTCTGCATTGAATCTGTCCGAACTTGCATTAAATCCATCATGCCTAGTTATTTTCTAGTCTTGCATGTAGCATGCATTGATGTTAATTGGTTGATTAGGGTTTAGTATAGTGTGACCTCTCTCTCTCTGATTTAAAAAGAAATTTTTTTACGTAAATTTATATCCACAAAAAAATCATTTTTAAAAGTCTTCCGCTGAGATTACATATAATAAGAGTAATCGAGAGAGGGGTGTCACAACTTGGGTGGTATCAGAGCAACGATCCCGGAAACCTCCATACGACCTAAAGATCTTCACGATTCTCAAAGCACGACTCCAACTGAGCACTCGGGCAGGTATATAATTATGTGAATTTTTATGGCTAATATGAATTGTTTGTATATGTTTAAGTATTAAAATGTCTAGAACAAGAACTCGAGCTCAAAATGCCGCTAACGATCCTCACAATCAATCTCGTACCATCCAAGACCTCACCGCCCTCGTCCGAGAACAAAATGAACAAATCAACCGCCTTGTTAACCTTCAAAACCGAAACCCTCCTCCACCTCCTCCTCCTCCCCCACCTAGAAATACAGCCCCACAAGCCACCTACGAGCGATTTTTGAAAATGCATCCTACTGAATTCCACGGCGGCCCAAGTCCAACTGTTGCCGAAGAATGGATCAAATCCCTCGAAGTTATTTTCGAGTACATGGTGATGAATGACAGCGACCGAATCCATTGCGCACTATTCTTGTTGAAAAACGAAGCCCGAAATTGGTGGGAAGGCGCAAAGAGTGGGATCGATCTAGCAAATACCACTTGGGAAGCTTTCAAAGTTCTTTTCTTCGAAAAGTACTTTTCCAAGAATGTTCGAGCACAAAAGCTTAAGGAGTTTCTCGAACTCAAACAAGGAAACCTAACCGTTGCCGAATTCACACGCCGTTTCGAGCAAGGAAGCCTCTACGCACCTTTCATATCCAAAGACGACACCGAGAAAATGAATCACTACCTAAGAGGCCTCAACCCGATAATCAAGCGCGACGTTCGACTAACCTCTGCCTCTACTTTCCGCGGAGTAGTGGACAAAGCCTTGGAAGCCAAACAAGACGAGATGGAAATCCGACAATGGAGACCTCCTCACGATGCCTCTTCTCGACCATGGAAGAAACCGAACCTCAACAACGCCAAAGGAAAGCAACCGATCAACCGAGCAACCGTGATCCCGAGCAACAAACCCTTTTGCCCCAAATGCAATCGAGAGCACTCAGGCGATTATGTTGCCGGAACCAACCACTGTTTTCGATGCAAGAAGCCCGGACACATGGTCCGAGACTGCCCTATCGCCCCGAGACAAGTGCCGGGACGAGTATTCGCCATGACTAGAGACCAAGCCGAAGCTGACCCGTCAATGATCGCAGGTACCGTTAATGTGTATAATAATCCCGTGTATGCCCTCATCAACTCCGGATCAACTCACTCATTCATCTCAAGTACCCTCGTTGCCGAACTCCGCCTAGTCCGTAGTCAAGCCGATGCCTTGTTTAGCATACTTATTCCTTCCGGTAATGAACTTAAATCAAATTTCATCATCAAAGATTGCCCTATTCAGATTCATAACCAGACCCTAGCCTCCGATCTGATCATTCTACCCATTAAACATTTCGAAATAATCCTCAGAATGGATTGGTTATCAAAATTCGACGCCCAAATTAATTGCGCTCACAAAACCGTTCGTTTCTCATTACCGAATGGAAGTTTCCTCGAATTCCGAAGCTCGTACAACCCGTCGATTCCTATGATTTCCGCCATCAAAGCGAGCAAACTTATTCAAAAAGGGCATCTATGTCATTTGGTCGACATAGTGGAAGCTCTCAACGAAGATAAAGCCGACATTTCCAAAGTGCCAACCATTTGCGAATTTCCCGATGTCTTTCCCGAAGATCTCCCCGGTCTTCCGCCCGATCGTGAAATCGAATTTGAAATTAATTTGATCCCCGGTTCCGCTCCTATCTCGAAGGCACCTTACCGCATGGCGCCGTTAGAGCTAAAGGAACTCAAGGACCAAATTCAGGATCTCATCGACAAGAAGTTCATCCGCCCTAGTTTTTCCCCATGTGGTGCTCCGGTACTCTTCGTGAAAAAGAAAGACGGAACCCTCCGGATGTGTATCGATTACCGAGAACTCAACAAGGTCACCGTAAAAAACAAGTATCCATTGCCAAGAATTGACGACCTTTTCGATCAACTTCAAGGCTCCACGGTCTATTCCAAAATCGACCTCCGTTCTGGATATCATCAATTGAAGATCAAGAAGGAAGATATTCCGAAAACCGCGTTTCGGACTCGTTACGGCCATTACGAATTTGTAGTGATGTCGTTTGGTCTAACCAACGCCCCAGCCGCTTTCATGGATCTCATGAATCGAATCTTCCGCAAATACCTCGATCAATTTGTGATCGTATTCATCGACGATATCTTAGTGTATTCAAGAAATGATGAAGAACATCGGAATCATTTGGAAATGGTGCTCCAAACTCTCCGAGAGAACCAACTCTATGCGAAGTTTTCCAAATGTAAGTTTTGGTTAAGACAAGTCCACTTTCTTGGTCACGTAATTTCCAAGGAAGGCATAGCCGTTGATCCAAGCAAAATTGAAGCCGTTTGTAATTGGTCAATCCCGCGTAATGTCGGAGAAATCCGAAGTTTCCTCGGCCTCGCAGGCTACTACCGACGGTTCGTTCCGAACTTTTCCAAGATAGCCGCTCCACTCTCTCGTTTGACCCGAAAGGAATTCAAGTATCAATGGACTCCCGAATGCGAGTCTAGTTTCCAAGAACTCAAGAAGCGATTAACCTCGGCACCGATCCTCGCTTTACCCGATAAAACCGGAAACTATGTGGTCTATAGTGACGCCTCCAAGCACGGGCTCGGAGCCGTCCTAATGCAAAACGGGAATGTAATTACCTATGCCTCTAGACAATTAAAAGACTATGAGAAGAATTACCCGACGCACGACTTGGAACTCGCGGCAGTCGTGTTCGCCCTCAAAATTTGGAGACATTACCTTTACGGAGAAAAATGTTCGATCTTCACCGACCACAAAAGTCTCAAGTACTTCTTTACTCAGAAAGTGCTCAATATGAGGCAAAGAAGATGGCTTGAATTAGTCAAGGACTATGATTGCGAAATCCTTTACCATCCCGGTAAAGCCAACGTTGTCGCCGACGCTCTTAGCCGAAAATCCATGTCCGCCTTGATCATTAAACCGCCGCTCGAATCAACTATCAAATCCGCTCAAGACCATGATGATCAGCTTGTCAAAATCCGTGAAGGCTTAGCAACCGGTCAAAATTCAAAATTCTCGATAACCAACGGCAACATATTGAAATTTCAAGGGAGAATTTGCATTCCGGCAAACAAAGAGATAAAGGAATTAATTCTCGACGAAGCTCACAAAACGCCCTACTCTTGCCATCCGGGTGAAACCAAAATGTACCAAGACTTGAAGAAGTTGTATTGGTGGCCATGCATGAAAAAGGATATAGCCAAATACGTATCCGAATGCCTAATTTGTCAACAAATCAAAACGGAACACCAAAGGCCCGGTGGACTTCTACAATCCAACCTTATTCCCGAATGGAAATGGGAAAGAGTAATGATGGACTTTGTTCAAGGTTTCCCGAAGACTCTTAAAGGATCCGATTCAATATGGGTAATAGTCGATCGCCTAACTAAGTCCGCACACTTCTTACCGGTCAAGACCACTTTTAGTCTCGAAAAGTTGGCCGAACTCTATATCGGAGAAATCGTACGACTCCATGGCGTTCCGGTATCAATCATCTCCGACCGAGATCCCCAATTCACTTCCAAATTTAGGAAAAGATTGCACGAAACGATGGGAACCCGTCTAGCTTTTAGCACGGCATACCATCCCTAAACCGACGGACAATCGGAAAGGACGATCAAGACCCTCGAAGACATGCTTCGAGCATGTATAATGGATTTTGGTGGTAATTGGGAAAGCCGTCTACCTCTCATCGAGTTCTCGTACAACAATAGCTTCCAATCTTCGATCGGAATGGCACCTTACGAAGCCTTATACGGAAGAAAATGCCGTTCTCCAATCCATTGGGACGAAGTAGGAGAGCGAAGATTATTAGGACCCATGTTAGATGATATGGTATTATTTTGGGGTCATTTACATGAGTAGTTTAAGAGGAATTAATTTTTAAAGCTTATGCATTGAATCTGTCCGAACTTGCATTAAATCCATCATGCCTAGTTATTTTCTAGTCTTGCATGTAGCATGCATTGGTGTTAATTGGTTGATTAGGGTTTAGTATAGTGTGACCTCTCTCCCTCTGATTTAAAAAGAAAAATTTTTACGTAAATTTATATCCACAAAAAAATCATTTTTAAAAGTCTTCCGCTGAGATTACATATAATAAGAGTAATCGAGAGAGGGGTGTCACAAGATTAATGGGTATTGGAGTAATGTTGTGGGCTCAATGTGCAGAGACAAATAAAGTACAATTAGGTTTCATTGGTGGGGCTGAACCCTAATTGTTATCCTATATAAAGGGTCATGGTCCTCAAAGAAACACATCATTCATTCTCTACTGCTAATCCATCGACCAGAAGAGAAAATAAGAGGAACTGTGTATTCTTTGGAAGACCGACTCTCTTCCGACTTCAAAGGTTCCATGGATTCAGGTACACTTCCACTTATTCGTTCTTGTTCTTTTCGATTAATGCTTGATGGTCTTGGGATTTATTCGAGTATATGTGAATTAATTCTAACACTAACATCCAAAACTCTCGATCTCAACTCTCTTCAAAAATTGGTTAGAAATAAACTGATGACTTCTTCTATTTATAGAATCCGAGAACTTATTGTCCTGCACAAAATAAACAGACTAGATGAGATAATGAGTTACTGGGTTAGTGGATTAATTATACATGTATTAAGATAATTAACCATTAAGCTAAAGATAATCGTCCACTAACTACTAGTAATAAAACTGATTAAATAAATAAATAAAATTGGTTTTAAAGAAAATTAAAACGTGAAATAATATTTTGACTTAAAAAGTCAAATATCCAACAAACTTCCCATTTTTAACTTTAGGGGGTGACTAAAACAAATCCCAAAATTTCCTTACTTCAATACCACCAAAATAAAAATTAAATAATAAATAGTAAATTACATTTATACCATTAATGTAAATCAAAACCAAAAAAACATTACAAATATTATTTTTCTTTCTTCAATACCAAACAATCAAAACCACTCAAAACTCATTTCCCTCCTCACTCACAAACCCCTCACCTCCTCCTCCTCCTCCCTCCCAAAAAACCGTCCTAAAAAACCTCAAAACTAAAGAAATCAAAACCTTACACAACTTGCAAAATGGAGTCAAATGACAATAGAATGATAGTTTACGAGCAAGGAGAACCCATTAAGGTATGTATCCATGTATTTTTTTGAGCTAAAACGTTGATTTCGAATTTTTTTTTAAATCCGCCATCAAATTTCGACACATACAGGTCAGAAATGTGCATGTTATTCAACCCGTATGTGTAGAAAAAAATAATAATTGATATTATGTATTTTTTACAGGTACGTCGCGAATTTCACCTAATTTTCGACACTTGGGTGTCGAAAGTTAGGTTAAATTCGACAAGTACCCGTCGAAAATTCAACCAGAAACAAATTATATAAAGTCCGATTTCAACACACAAGTCTCGCATTTGTGTATTATTTTCGACACATAAGTATCGAATTTTGAACTTATTTTCGACAACCAAAATTAGTTCAAAATTCGACACTTATGTGTCGAATTTTTTCTGTTACAAATTTACTTGTCTAATTCTGTCTAACCTTCTCTCCTTTTTGGGTAAATCGATTGCACCCATTCATTTACCATGTCAGAAAAATTCCTAACAAAAGATGCTTTATTGGCATGGGTTCGTGAAGTATCTATAAGAATTGTAATGGTGTTAATGATCGCGGGTTCGAGTGACGAGAATAGAGGACGTAGGACACCGTATGTGATTGTTGGTTGTGAGCGTGGGGGCCTTTAATCTGGCAAGAAGGTACCCGGTGAAGATGATCAAAGACCGGGAAAAATGAGCACCGTTTCAACGAAATGCAATTGTCCGTTTAAATTGAAGGGGACAAAAGAAGACAAGGAAGATGAAAATGTTGAGTGGAAATTGGCTGTTCACAGTGGTATTCACAACCACAACTTGTTTGAAAACTTGCAAGGACACTCTTATGCCGGAAGATTATCAAAGGAGGAGACTTCACTTGTTCACACTTTAAAGAAAACAATGGTGAAACCAATGGTAATTCTAAGATTATTGAAGCAAAATGACTCGTCTAATGTAACTGGTATGAAGACAGTTTACAATGCTATCCAGCAGTTAAATTTCAATGAATTATCTACGAGATCTCCATTGCAACTATTGTTCGCCAAGTTGAAAGAAGACGAATACCTCTTGTACCATAGATCGAACGAGTTTAATGAGATTACCGACTTGTTGTGGATCCACCCGAAATGTACTAAGTTGGCACAGTCGTATCCGCACGTATTCGTCATGGATTGCACGTACAAAACCAATCGTTACGGACTCCCATTTCTTGAGATTGTGGGTTTTACTTGTACCAACTTGACGTTCTCCATTGCCTTTGCATACTTGGATCACGAAAAGACGGAAAATTTTGAATGGGCGTTGCGTTGTTTTGTGGAGGCCATGAGAAATTGTCCTCGGCCTAATTGCATTGTAACAGATCGAGATTTGGCTTTAATGAAAGCAGTAGCCAATGTGTATCCATCGAGTCATCACTTGCTGTGTCGGTGGCATGTGAACAAGAATATATTGGCCAATTGTAAGAAAATGTTCACAAAGGACAATACCAAGTGGAAGCAATTTCAGTCGGCTTTTTCGGCTCTTATTGAAAGAAATACTATAGAGGAGTTCAATGAGGATTGGGAGTCAATGAAAAGAACATTTATTGGTTATCCGGCGGCTATAACATACATAGATAATTCATGGTTAGATCCCTACAATGAGAGACTTGCATCGGTGTGGACAAATAAGTGTACTCATTTTGGAACGTACACTTCTAGTAGGGTGGAGGGGGGACAAGGACGAATGAAAATGGACGTGCGTAATTCAACTGGCACTTTTGTGGATTTGCATACGAAAGTTCACAACCAAATTCTCGAACAACACAATGATATCAAAGCTTCTTTTGAAGCAAGTAAAAATACTTACAACACACTTTCAAAACGTTGATATACAATGAGCTCCATGAAAGTATCTCAAAATTCGCTCTGCAACAACTGAAAGTTGAGATGGACAAGGCGAGACTATTGCAACTGAGTGATATGGGTGGGGTTGTAGTTGTGCCATCCGAACAACCCACGGTCTACCATGTTGCCATGAGCTTCATGAGTATGTTGTTGTGGACAAATGTCCTATCCCACTTAAGTTAATAGGCTCGTACTGGAAACACATGAACATGGAGCCCGTCGCGACCACAGACGAAGTCATTCTACCAACCATCGACGAAGAATTATCAGAATACCAGAAGCTCTTTCAATCTGGCGATCTCGATGCAAAGAATCAATTGCGCAACCATTTGAGACATTTTACCCACCCAGAGAAGACTAACCTTACGGAGCCAAGTGAAAAAGTTGTTAGCAAAGATCGACCGTAAAAAAATAAGAAAGAAAAATCAAGCACTCGTGACAAATCACATTTGGAGTATTTGGAGCCAAAGAAAAAAAAAATCGAAGCAAGCTAGTTGTTCTCCAAAGGTAAATGTCGCTATTATCGTCTCATTTCATTATTGTTGTTGCATTTTATAATTGTGCTAAGTAATTCTGGTTAGTATACTGCAGCTTATACCTGCGAATCCGTTCAAGAAACCTGTACTAAAGAGATTTAGAGTGCCCTCGGATGAGTCTATTAGCACTATACCGACTCAAGAGTTAGGGAAAAACACTAAACCGACGCAAGAGTCGTTCAAACCATTGGTTGAAGAGTTAGATGTAGGATTGCCACCAGGTTTGATCGGCAAGAATAATTATATTGAGACGATCCATCCATGATTTCGTATGCATGTTCGAGAAATCATCAATGTCGGTTCAGATGGCCACTGTGGATTTCGGGCAGTTGCCCCTATGATGAGATTTGGGGAAGATGAATGGGGTCAAGTACGACATGACATGCTACGGGAGTTGACTGCTAATTTTTCCATTTACATGGACATTCCCCATGGCGAAGAAACCGTTAGAACCATCTGACATGCACCACTGCTTATTTAGTGTCCCCCACATGACTGACTGTATGGGCGTCGGATGGCGCAAGTCCCCGTACCTCGCTAAGTGTACCCTTCACCAACTCCAAAATTTTCAAAAGTTGGACCTCCTTATCGGGACCACCCCCTGGACGAGTTTCACGTGGTCGAGGTCAATCCGCCTGGGGTCGAGGTGGATGGACTCCATGCCTATTGAGTTGTAACATGCATCGCGGCCGGAACCAATCCATGTAGTCTGGCAAATTGTCCGCCTCCCCGAGTTTAACTTCAACGGACCTGACTCCTCTTCCAAACAATACTACTCCCACCGATCAAAGAATCGTTCGTCATATACGGCGAATACCGAGTTCTGGACTGGTCGACCTTTGTTAACCAGAGTTTTGTACATAGCCTTTGACATGTATACACAACCTGGAATAATCTGGATGAGCTTGAACTTCCTTAATACTCTGTCCGGATGATATGCCTTGAAGCGGTCCATGCAGCATATCATTCCACTAAACCAAACAGAATCTGGCATCGGGAAACGATCACGAATAGCCGTGTACGGTAACCATAAAACCTAATAAAATAAATAAAAAACAATTTATAAACCTACTTAAGTAGTAATAACAAATTATTAAACTTGTATTTTACCTGATCGGGTATCAAATCATCTTATCGAGATCGCAAGTACATGGCTTGTTCAGGCGTCGAAGTAGTCTTTGACTGAGGCTCCCATCGGCTGGCTAACGGCCCCTCGAATTCCTTCTTCAATGTGCCACCCGACAAATACGGAAAGTGCTCGTAAATCCATGATTGGAAGAGCGTCAGCCAGCCAGCCATCGAGTTCGTTGAATTTTGTGAGGCTGACGATAGTTTATCGTACAACCGGCAAAGACATTCAGTGCCCCAAGCATACTCGCCGATCCGATCCAAATTAGAGACGAGATTTAGATACTCCACGCTTACTATGTTGCCGATCTTATCGCACAATATAGTACACCCCAACAAAAATAACAAATACGCCCAAATGGCGTATGTCCTCTTTTCCGCACTGTCTCTCATAGTCACCTTACTAAATTTGGCCTTCAACCATTCCAGCTTTACCGATTTCCTCTTATCCACATCTTCCAGGTACTCACCTTGCAATTTTTGCATCAAATTACTGGCTTGCGTTTTGGAATCACGTATCAAACGTTCGCAAGATACAGTATGCCCAACAACTGGCAAACCGACCAATGTGCTCACATCATCAAGTGTGATGGTCATCTCTCCAACAGGTAAATGAAATGTGTTGGTAGCTGGCTGCCATCTCTTCATGAAGGCTCTAAGTAGAAGGTCGTCCACAGTGTTGTACGAGGCGTGTACAACTGACATTAATCGAGCTCTCTGTACGGCCTCCATAATAAATGGCGTCGGCGCAGAGCCATTCAACGTCTGTGTGTGATTCCGAAATTGAAATTCGGCGCCGCGCTCCGAGCGCTCTGGACCTCTGTTCACAATATGATAAGCAATATGCTTATCAAAGTTTATGTACAATTTCGATATCTCAAGACCTCGGACCGGTTCGTTGCTCGAATCACCAACTTCTATAGTTGATGGGAGAGGTAGAGCCGGCACCGGATTCGTTGAGAAATAACCCTCTCCAGACTTTGTAATTGTACGTTGCACCGGCGCAGACAGATTGCTCTTAGTCTTGGTCGTGGTCTTTTTCTTGGTCGTGGTTGTCTTGCCCTTGCCCTTATCAAATAATTCCTTCCTTTTCTTACGGTTCGAGACAGTCGGGGGTATACGAGGTTCACGTGGTTCTTCCACTGCAAAAACCCGAAAATAACACACAAATAAATAAATATACATAATATAAAAAATAAACAAATAAAAATTGGAAAGAAAGAAAAATAATAATAATAACAGTTCATTTTCGACAGCAAACTGTCAAAAATGTTGGAAAATTCGACAGTAACTTCTCGATTTTGCCATAATTTTCGACAGGTTTCTATCATATAGCACTATAATAAATTTCGACAATAAGCAAAAATCGACTAGAAGGTGTCGATTTATGCATAATTTTCGACGGTAATATGTCAAAATTTTTGACATATTCGACACTTTCAAGTCGATTTTTGTGAAACGAAGAACAACCGACGAAATTTCAAATCAATGCTCAAATCGACTGAAATTAGACGCACCCATTACCAAGTAACAATCATTCCTACATAAAGCAATCAAATCCTAAATACCCATATCAAACAATCAAATCCTAACTCAATATTTAAGGAAAAAAAAATTTCGAAACTAACTCTTACTTGGGATAACGACGGCGGCGGCGGCGGTTTGTTGGCCTACGGGCGTCCTCAGAGGCGGCGGCGAGGCGTGAGGATGGTTTGAATCTCGCGGTGAGCGACGGTGGGTTCAAAGTGGGGGAGGGTTTTTTTTTCTATTAATAGCTTTTAAAATAAGAAATTTCAAAATCTTGTGATATAATTGATATTTTGTAAGAAAGGGTATTTTTATACTTTTAATTTCTTTTTAGTATTAAAGTAAGAAAAAAATTATAAATATGTACTGAATTGTGGTTTTAAACTTGATGGTATAGAAGTAAAGAAATTTTGGAATTTGTTTTAGTCACCCCTTAACTTTATGATCAAAACCAATTTTGAAGCAAATTCTTTGAGCGTCCCATGTATCAAATACTTTGAGCGTCCCATGTATCAAATACTTTAAACTCCCGTTGAATTTCAGATCATATATAATATGTAATTAAATTTCACAAAAAGCATATATTACATATAAAAGGGTGTTCAAACAAGTCAGAAGTTCAAAACGAAAATAATTATATCCTTACAAAAACAAATGCAAATATATATATATATATATATATATTCATTGATATATATATTCATTTATTTAATAACATATATAGTAAATTAAAAATCAAGAAAAACGAGTTGGTTTTAAATTGGCAACGATTATATTTTGTTGCCAAATCACTTGGAGCATTTACAAAAAAAGATTTCGTTGTTTTTCGTCAATTATTGGCAACAAAATAATTTTGTTGCCGTTGTAAGTGTATTTAAGACAATTTTATATAGTAGCAACAAGAAATACTCTTTTGCAACAATCAAAGTTGTTGTCTTACATTAAATTCGTTGCGAAATAGATATGATACTATTCACAACAATATATATCGCTGCCTATGAGATTCAAATGCAACAAAAATATATTGTTACAAAAGCGTTATTCTTTAGCCACAAATACTATATTTTGTTGCTAAAATGTAACTATTGGCAACGAAATTAATTTCATCGATAATGAAATCGTTGTCTATTTTGCATTTTCTTGTAGTGTTTTATGAGCTTTTGGCTTGAATCCATAGGAGTTTTCATATGCTTTTCGCTTTCTAAATAAAATCTCTTCACAAGATTAGTAACATACTTCTTTTGGGAAATAAAAAATTCCATCTTTTAGTTGTTTGATTTGCAAGCCAAAAAAATAATTCGACTCTCCTACAATGCTCATCTAAAAAGCAGTGGCCATAAAATCAGTAAAGGCACGTAATAATTTAGAGCAAGTAGAACCAATACAATATCATCCACAATTTTGACTATAATCAACTCCATATTAGTTTAAAGTTTTATTTTCTTCTCCTCTTTGGAATTTGATATCGAGGAGAAAAGCAGTAAGTCTTTGGTACCAAGTTCAAGGAACATGCTTCAACCCATGCAGAGCATTTTTCAATTTATAAACAAGATTTGATTTTGAAGAATTCTCAAATCCTCTCCATTTAGAAAGGAAATCTTGATATTCATTGGGTGCAATTGAATATTTAAATAGCATGAAATAGCAAGAATCAACCTTATGGATTCTAGTCTAGCAACTGGAGCAAAAGTTTTATTAAAGTGTATTTCTTCTATTCGAGTGTAGACTTGAGCAACCAATCTAACTTTGTTCCTAACAACTTTTTCAGTTTCATCAATTTTTTTTAAATATCCACTTAGTTTCAATAACATTTACATGACCAGGTTTGGGATCTAAGGTCCAAACATCATTTTTAACAAATTGATTAAGTTCCTCATGCATTGCATTAATCCAGAAGTCATCTTTTAATGCTTCTGGATATTTTTAGGTTCAATGGAGGAAACAAAACAAGATGCATCATGGACAACACCTAAGGTGGACAACAAAGTCAATTTTACCATCTCTATGTAGTTTACCTTTTCCTTGACTCTTGTGCGCATTTTACCAAAGACATCTCCAACAACGTGGGTGGTCGGTGATTCTTTTGAATTATGCTAGATGGTTCTTTTATGCGCACATATGTCCCTTGATCATATGTGTCTGAATCAGACTCATCTGAAACTGGACATGATGTTGTTGGAGGTGCTGTTGCACTTGGATCAAAACTTCCATTACTACTTATTGGTCTTGAAGTAGATGTTGTAGTAGATTTGTCCTTGTCTGGTACATCTTCAGACTGTATCTGTGACATATCTATCAAATCGCCAACTTCATCTTCAGCTGTTTTTCCACTAAGATCATCAAGATCATCAAATACCACAATTACAGATTCAACTATAGCTCTAATGCAAAGATCATATACACTAAAGACATTGATATGTGTGTATTCATATGTTGTGTGTATAAAAGAAAAATAAGCTTGATTTAGGCTTCAATTGTAAATGAGTAATGCCTTAATGAATGTGAAAGTAAATATGTTTTATTTACTATAAAAAATAAATATAAATAATTATAAAATTAAAAATGAAAAAACTGGTTGAACCTCAGTTGAACTGATCCAACCGTAACCCAGTAACTTACCTGGGTTGATGTCCAGTCCGATTTTTGAAAACATTTGATTATTATTATGACAAAATGCACTTCGCCCCCTAAAAATTTCCAGTTTTCGTACTTTCTCTCCTACAAATTAAAAAATGAGAATCCCCCCTAGTTGCACTTTATCCCAAATGTGACTTTTCGGCGGATTTTTCATCGATTTTCTCATGTGTCCGTCAATTTAAAGGGCATTTTCGTCTTTTCGGGGTATATACGTAATTTTTGCCCAAATCCCCAATATGCTGATTCTTTATACCCACGATTACAATTGAGCTCCAAAATTAGGGCTTCATTTTTCTCTTCAAAGGCAAAAGCTTTTTAACTAAGGTAAGATTTTTCGTGCGTTTCATTCTTTGTGAGTAATATTGAGTTGTTGGCGCTATGATTTATGGGTGTTTGATTTTTGACCTTCTTTTCATTTCGTTAGACAAGAAAAATTATGGAAAATCAATGTTTTTGTGGAAATATGTTGGTGCAAAGAACTTCCTGGACTGAGCGAAATCCTGGAAGAAGATACAATACTTGCATCAAGTATAATGTATATATAAACTGAGGCTTCAGATTTCTTGTATCTATGATACTTACATTTTTGTTTTCAGGTTACAATTTCATTTTTTTTTTCGCATCAATGTAGGAACCAAGTGGATGTAATTTTTTTGCTTGGATTGACCCACCCATGAGATATAGAGCTACTCATATAATTCCTGGTCTACTTCGTCGAGTTAATGGATATGAAGTTGAAATTGCTCGAAGAAGATAAAGGGAGAAGAAGTTATGGATTTTACTTGTGTGCTCCTTAATGATGATCTACTGGTTGTTTCGGAGCTCAAATAGAGGGAAAAAATATGGTTTGGATCTTGCTTGATCTCTGTTTAGTTTAAGGTAGAAGTAGTTCTTGGTTTGTTGAATAAATAGGACCATTTTGGTTGTTTTTGAAAGATTGTGGTTGTAATGTAAGCACTATCTATGTAGTAAGTATTGCCTCTGTAATAAAGACAATTTATGTAGTGATTATGTATTTTGTGTATTCTTATGCAATGATTTTTATTTTTCTTGGTTTAGATTGCAATTGCATATGAGTACTTCCAAGTCTCTTAAAATTATGTATGATCTCATTTAATGGATATACACAAATTGTGTATGATTGCTGTTAAAAATTCATCTCTACACAAAATTTACAAGATCAAATCATTCATCAGTTTGGATCTGTTATAAATCATTCCATCAATATTTACATAGCAAAGTATACCATCAAAAGATCCAACAAAGATAGTCCATAGGTTAAAAAATGATCCACAAAAAAAGACAATTCTAAGCAATAGAAGCCTGTTTCCACACAAAAAAAAAAAAAAAAAAAAAAAATCCAGCAAAACGATCCACAAAAACTAAACCAAAAAAATGACAACTTTGATCCACAAAAAGAAAGGAAATTTCATCTATAGCTACTGAATTTTCTATTTAAAAACCATCTTCACTTCATAAATTTCATCCTGAGAGGGATTCCACCTTGGAGCTAACTGAGTACATTCTACTGAATTTGGAATGCTATTGTTTCCTCCTGCAGATGCTTTCTTTGTCCTGACCTACAATCAGTAAATTTGTATGTATGAGTTATAAAATAGAAATAAGAAAATACTTTAATTTAACTAATAATAACAAATAAAATTAACCTACAATTTCCTAGTAGTAGTAGATACTCTTGACAGAGCTTCACTCTTTTTAGGACATGTACTTTTGTAGTGTTCAAACTCCTTGCAAATGCCACATTTATTTTTCGGCCCCTTCCTAAGCAGTTTCTTCTTCCCATCTTTATTAACTTCTTCACCTGGCTGTTTTCTTCTAACTTTTCTTGGTCTACATGGAAGTCTTTTCAAAAGAGGGGGTTGTAGTGGAATCCTCGAAGATTTTGGCCATTCTTATGAGCCATGCATAGGGTTCATCAACCTAGTGTAAGCCTTCAAGAATGTTTCCTTTTTGTAGCAGTCAACCACAAACTGTTCAGATGGATAATGCATATAAAACATACCTGCAATAGCATGTTTACAAGGTATTCCAGAGATATCCCACTTCCTACAGCTGTAAGTTTTTTTACCCAAATGTACTGTAAACTTCTCTTCAAATGCATCAACAACCTCAAATTGATCATGTCAATTTCATTCAACATTGTATGCCATTACTTTTTTCTTCAATTCATCCAAAATCTTTTGAATTTTTGGACATAATATGCCATTGCTTTTCTGGATTAAGTCTCTATGTTGATGAATCCTCTTCATTAATAGAAGTTTGATTGCCTCAACCATGGAGATTATTGGCTTGTCTCTAGCTTGAAGTATCATTCCATTGAAATCCTCACACAAATTATTAAGCAACATGTCACATTTTGGATGATTCATATGCTCTTGACCAATGTTGAGGTGCCCTGGCTGCCAACCACTGAAAAGCCTTACTATCAACTCTACTTAACTCATTCATTGCTGCAGTAAAGTCAACAACTCTTGTTGATGATGCATCTTTCCACAATAGTTCTTTCAATTGCAAACCTCTATGACACAATTTAAAGTTACTATACAGGTGCATAACGCAAAACCTGTGTTCAACATCTGGTAATAATTGTTTAACTGCTTCACAGGTGCATAACGCAAAACATGTGTTCATCATCTAGTAATAATTGTTTAACTGCTTCACAGGTGCATAACGCAAAACATGTGTTTAGCATCTGGTAATAATTGTTTAACTGCTTCCACTAACCCCTTCTACTTACCTGACATAACAGTCCATTCATAGCTATTGTGAATCTCTAAATCTGCCATTAATAGCTCCAAAAACCACAACCATGATGCTGTTTTCTCTTTCTCCACAACAACATAAGCAACAGGATACATTCCATTGTTTCCCTTAATCCCAAACGACAGTTAACAAGATTCTTCCACTTGGATATTTCAATTGCCAACCATCAAATCCTAATAAAGGTCTGCAATATCCATAAAGCCTCTTTTCTATAACCCAACAAATATACATTCTCTGAAATCTCAGGATGTTGTCTTCTCTAACACAAGTCTTTATCTTCACTGTAGTGTCAGAATTTATTGCTTTAATCTCCTGTGCATAATCCCAAATTTTACCAAATTGCGCCAGCTCACTACCACTTGCTTGTTCTAGTACCTTATTCCTAGCTCTGTACATCTGAAATCTTGAGAATTCAAGTTGACACTCCAATTGTGCAATAGTCATCATGTATTTAATTGGCCAAGAACGATTGGTTCTTATTTGATCATGGTATTTTTTTGCCACAAACTTTGAATTTGCAGCTGTAACTTTGCTCTGTCTGCAGCAGCTATGCTCTGCCCCAAGTGTCTTGATTTGCATTATTTTTCACAATGCTTATAAGAAGCATACATCATCCAACCACAGTCCTCATCCTTACACTTCACCTTGATTCTATCAGGGACATTTTTCTTAAATATTATGCCTCTTCCATGCTTCATAGAATGCCTCCTCACAGCTTCTCTTAAAACTTGAGTAGATGAAAAACAGAGCCCAGCCACAAATTGTAGATCTTTCATGTCTACTTTAGGATTGAACAATAGGAGATATGCATAATTGTATTCACTTTTTCATTCTCTCTCCTGAGTCTGAATTGTTGGAGCATTGACAATTGCACTTTGGTATATAACATCCCCATCCTACTCAATATCCACATCAATATTCTGATCATATAGGTCATCATCATACTCACTATCATACAACCTATCAGAATGGTCAAAGTCTTCTCCATATGATTGCTCTGCACTATCACTATCATAAGCCATATTGCTTTCAATATTATCCTCCACATTTGTTTCAGTCTCTTGCTCTACATTTGTTTCAATATCTTCATTTACTTCAATATCTTCTTCTGGTATATTATCATAGTTATAGTCAGACTCAAGGCTAGCAGTTCCATCTCTGGAGTGGATATTCCCAACAAATACACCTACAACCCTATCACCATCAATAAAATTCACCATATCCATTGCATCCAGATCACTTACCAATTCTTTCATCCTCGAACTACAACCATATGATCTTCTTCCTAAATTATGAAAATACCTCAATGTTACATTGTTGCCATCTACCTCATAATGACCTAATTCCACAGACATTGTATGAATTTCTCTCATTGACATCATATCTGCATTACAATTGACAAAATGGTCAATTTGCCCACCAACATAAACACGACTGCCAATATCCACAAACTTGCCACCATGGTGCATTTCAATAGTAAAGTCATCTGCCTCACCTACAATAAATGATATACCACGTTATTTCAAGAAGTCCGACAAATTGAATGCTAGCACACACGGACCACTGATTTTACAAAAATCGCATGTTGGTTTTGAGGGCTTTATACATTACCTCTGTTCTCTTTGTGCATTCCTTCTCTCCTTTTCCAACTCATACTTTTTAAATCTATGGAAAGTATCACCGTAATAACTGGTAATCGAAGAAGAAACTGAAGATTCTCACGATTTGGTGACCACTATCGCGCAATGTGTTTGAGAGAATATACCTTATTTTTTTTTATTTTTTTTGTTTTGAAATAAGGTAAAGTGTTGCCTATTGAGTTGGGTTTTTTTTCAGCGATAAATAATATTTGGGTGGAAACCCTAAAAAGAGGAAAATGCCCTTTAAATTGACGGAGACATGAGAAAACCGATGAAAAATCCTCTGAAAAGTCACATTTGGGGCAAAATGCAACTATAACGAAATTTCAAAGGGGAGAATCTCATTTTTTTAATTTGTAGGGGACAAAGTGCGAAAACTAGAAATTTCTAGGGGATACCGCATTTTGTCATTATTATTATTGACAAGTTGCATACATGTATGCACATACATTCATTCGTAATTGCATCCAATGTTTTTAAAACCGGACCGGACCGGCCGGTCCGACCGGTTCAACCGGGAACCGGAAGCCAGTCCGGTCCGGTTAAGCATGAAAACTCGGATGCTCCAAAAAACCGGTCGGAAGGCGAACGACCCGGAAAACCGTCGGTTGAACCGGAATATCTCGAACCGGAAAAAACCCGGGTTTCGTCACTAACTGAAATTTTAAGACAATTAATTTATAGATCTGACTGAGTCTAAAAAAAATGTATATAGATCTGATTGGCAAGATGATAGAGAAACAAGAAAAAGAGAAAAGTCAAGTCAAGTTTGCCGCTGAAATAGACGAAGTGCTGTTGCTCCGATCTGGATATAAGTTCTACAATGGTGGAAGAAAGAAGAAGACGAGATGGAGGAGGAAAAGAAAAAGAATTTGGCGTGGGGTAGGTGGCTGGGGTGCTTTGGAGTTTGTGATGTGTCTGTTTTGAGAGAGAGAGGGGAATTAATCATATATGAAAATAAAAAAACAGAATATAGGTATAAATAAAAACTATTTAAATATATTAATAAATTTAGTTAATTAAATTATTTCTTTTTTGTAGATGTTCAATAAATTAATTCAAAATTAGCTTAATATTATTGTATTGAATTTTTATGACGAATAAATTTATTAAATTATATTTTTTTAAAGATAATAATATTATAATTATTCACAAATAATTCAAAATAAAAAATATTCAAAAACCCGGTTGGACCCCGGTTGAACCGGTTCGACCGTGACCCAGTTGACTAGCCGGTTCAATGTCCGGTCCGGTTTTCAAAACATTGATTGCATCCCTCAATCTTCTGAAATGAAACTACACACCTAAACCAAAATTCAAACCACTACAACTACCGCTCAAAGTCAACTTTTCTTAGATTTCATTAAATAATTTATCAATTATCAGCATTAAATAATCTATTAAAATCTCATTTTCATTAATTAATCATCATTGATCACTAATTCCACATTAAATAAATAAAACTAGGGAAATTGGGGATAATCCCCTACACACAAAATTATGTCCCGGTCCAATTCATATTTGGACTAATAGAAATCTACTTGTGAATATATCTCAAAGTTTTTTTTTGCTGTAAAACAATAAAGAAGAACTAACCTCTCATAAAATGTATCAAGTTCTTGCAAAAAAAAGGCTTGCTGGCAACCTATTTATAAAGGCTAAAAAAACAGTTTTTTACAAGAAAAATGTCCATACCTAGATTATAATATAAAAACTTGTAATTAATCTATGACTCTAAAATACTAAAACTACTAAATAAAAACGTGATTTAATAAATAGAAACTCCAAACATCAAGTCGACGACACGAACCCTCTTAATAATTCGAGTAGACACTTGGATGTGCAAGTGCATTTACTTCAAGCTCAATTTCTGACATTTTTCACTCTTATTCTCTCTCCAATCAAAACAACAAAGTTTTAGATATTTAAGTTGACTTTTCAAAGAAGTTTGAATCAAAGCAATCGACCGTATGATGAGAAAGTTATGTTCCGAATGGCAAAACTGCCAGACATAGGAGATAATTTCGGATGTATGGAATTCGGCTAGTGCAATGAATTGCCTTTTTATTTTATACCAATTCCACACTATGGACTCTTCAACCAAGTCTTTGTGTTTGAATGTTGTCATTTTGAACACGAAGACCTCCATTAAAATCATGAGCTTTCGCTTCTTCAAATTCTTCATTTTAGAGCTTGCCAGGATCGTATGAATTGCATTGCAAGTATTTACTTCGTGATGCCCTTTTTGTCAATCATTGCTGCAATTTATGCATTGTAAAATGGTGGAACAATTTTTTGTTGGTGGTGGACGAAGTGTACACAATAGATTTGTGTGTTTCTTTGATTTTTGGTATTTTAGTAGAATTAGTAATATGATATTAATCAAAGATTTTTTCGCTACCTTTTTGGATTTGTTTTTTTTCAATTTAAATTTGAATTAAATTTAGCAGCCGATTATACCAATCAATTACTATCGTATTAATAGTCGACTACGCCAATCAACTATGATTTTAATAGCTGACTACACTAATTAACTACGATTTTAATAGTTAACTGAATATGTTGAATGAAAAATGAATAAATAACTAACTTAAACAAATTAAAAAAGAATAATAAATAAAATAAAGTAATTAAATGAAAAATAAAAAAAGAATAGGATCGACCATTTTCCTAGTACCATACAGGTGAAATCCTTCACTTCAAAGTCCACAATTCCTTGACCAGACAAGTATTTTATGAAGAAATGTAAATTATAGTGACTTAACGGCCCGTTAGGGTAGCAGACCCGAATCTGGTGTTCACAAGGAACGTACCTTCATTGAAGTTGAAATTCTCACACACTGCAGCAGTCAGAATTCGATCCTGAAACCTCGTGCCAACTTACCATCCCGCAACCAGTTGAGTTATACCCATGCAAGCAGATTAACCATTTTCATGAATTGAAAGAGAGGGGTCTAGTTCAAAGTGAAAATATAAGGGTAATATGGGAAATACGTAAAATGAAAATGACTCATAAATAAAAGTAATCAATTTCAATTCCAATTTGAAAGATTAATGGAAATAGTAAACCAGAAATGAAAATCGCTGATCCAAAAGTAAAATAAATAAATATTATATTTTTGGTATAATAATGGGGTTGTCGTCACCCATAACGTTTTCTTCCCCTCCATAGTTGTTCTTCCCTCTTTCCTTGCAATCTTCGCCTCAATTCCCTTTTTTTTTTTTTTTTTAATTTCCTGTTTCAAAAAGGAAAATTATTTTAATAATATAAATAAATAAATCAATAAATAAATCCATTTTGACCTTTGAATATTTCTCTGCATTTTCGCAAATATTCTACGGGAATGATGATGATTCGTTTATTTTCCAATCACATCAGAACAAATTACACGCCGGCCCGAAGGAAACCCTTCCCCTCTTCTTCTGTTCTTTGCGATTGCTGCATTTATTGCAAATTCTCGTACAAGTAAGTTAATTGTATACCAGCTTAAATCATTGCCCGCAGCTGTAATTTTTTTTTTTTTTTTTTATTATTTCATAATCAAACAGGATTTTAGTACAGAGAGGTGGTAGAATTGGTAATTCTTAGATTTGTGAAGCCATTAAAAAAAGTTAGGTTCTTGCTTAGTGTGAGTTGAAAGTTGTGTTAATTTCGCTTTTGGCGTGTGATTTGGGTTGGAAATTCCCATCTGGGCTGTTTCTGAATTTGCGATTTTTGGGTGGTTTTCGGGTGAGATCGGCATCCGAATTCTCTGTTAATTTTCGGAGTTTCGCATTTCGATTTTTGAGCTGCTGAAAGGGGGGTCTCTGCTCTTGTGATCATGGCCTCAATTTTATTGTTGATTGTTTGAATCCCATTTCTTATTAAATTGGGGGAAAAAGAAGAAAAAATCCTTCTTCTGGGAATGGATTCGAATTCCCAGAATGAAATCAACGAGAGCTCTCAAGTTCACGACTTCGTACACAAGTCGTTATCCAATCGGAGTATTTCTTCCTCAAAGAACTCGGGTGGGCACTCTCTTAGGGAGGTGAACTTTGCTGAGCTGGCATCGAAGCCCGTAAGACATGGCTCGAGAGGTGCGGATTCCGAAGGTTTCAGCTCCTCCTACAAAGAGATGAACGATGACGATGCAAGGATAATACATATAAACGATCCGGTTAAATCAAACGAGAAATTCGAATTTGCCGGCAACTCAATCAGGACAGGGAAATACTCGATACTGACGTTCTTGCCCCGCAATTTATTCGAGCAGTTCCACAGGGTTGCGTATATATACTTTCTTGTGATTGCGATTCTCAATCAGCTCCCACAGCTGGCTGTTTTTGGTCGAGGGGCTTCCATTATGCCGCTAGCTTTCGTCCTAGTTATTACAGCCATTAAAGATTTGTACGAGGATTATAGGCGGCACCGTTCAGACAAGATCGAGAATAATCGGCTGGCGTGGGTGTTGATTAACGACGAGTTTCAACATATTAGATGGAAGTACATACGTGTGGGTGAGATTATTAAAGTTTCTGCAAACGAAACTCTTCCTTGTGACATGGTGTTGCTCTCTACGAGCGACTCAACCGGGGTTGCTTATGTGCAGACCACAAATTTGGACGGAGAATCAAATTTAAAAACTCGATACGCAAAGCAAGAAACCCAAGTTAGTCATCCGGAGAGTAAAATGATTAGTGGGTTGATTAAGTGCGATAAACCTAATCGGAATATCTACGGTTTCCAAGCGAATATGGTTGTTGATGGTAAACGTATTTCTCTCGGACCTTCGAATATAATTCTACGTGGCTGTGAGTTGAAGAATACCGATTGGGCGCTGGGAGTTGCTGTTTATGCAGGTCGAGAGACGAAAGCCATGCTCAATAATTCAGGTGCTCCATCGAAGAGAAGCCGCCTCGAAACCCTAATGAACCGTGAAATTTTTTTCCTTTCGGTTTTTCTCGTGTTACTGTGTGTTGTGGTCTCTGTATGCCATGGCCTTTGGTTGAGACGCCACAAAGGCGATTTGGACCTGATGCCGTTTTATAGGAAATCAGATTATTCGGGGGGTAAAGTCGAAGACTATAACTACTACGGCATGGGCAGGGAGATATTGTTTGTGTTTCTAATGTCGGTTATTGTGTTCCAAATTATGATTCCCATTTCGCTGTACATATCAATGGAGCTCGTTCGAGTTGGTCAGGCCTTTTTCATGATTAGAGATGACCAAATGTACGATGAAACCACGAATTCGAGGTTTCAGTGTAGAGCGTTGAATATAAACGAGGATTTGGGGCAGATCAAGTATGTTTTCTCTGATAAAACCGGTACACTTACTGAGAACAAGATGGAGTTTCAGTGCGCGAGTATTGGTGGCGTTGACTATAGCAATGGGAAGGAATGTGTTGAAGATGGACACATAGGTTACCCTGTTCAAGGTACTATACTGCATTGAAATTTTATTGCTCGATAATATTCTTAGGCCTCATTTGGTCGGTAAGATTAGCCATGATTGATTAAAGATTGGTCCAATAACTTTTTCGGGCCGGCCCAGGATTGTAGAAAAAACACAATGGCCCAACAATATAATTGGGGTTTTCATGAGGCTATTTAGGGCCCGTTTGGCTAAGCTTATTTTAAAAAGCTGATAAGCTCTTACATCCGATAAGCTATTTTAAGAGCTGATAACTTGTTACGTCTTATTTTTAGAATTATTTTTTGAAGTGTTTGAATAATAAGATTATAAAATTATACTATTTTTAAGATCTTAAATAAAAAGGTGGTTTATATATACTTTTTGAAAAAGGATCTTATAATTTTTTGAATTTTTAAGATATCTTTGGAACAAATTACCAAACACTTTGAAAGAGCTTATAAGCTCTCAAACATCTTATAAGCTTAGCCAAACATCCTCTTAACTTTATCTTGGCTAATCCTATCTTTGGAACCAAACGAGGCCTTATTATACATCTACAAGCATGTTACTTATACATATAATTTATGGTGTTAGGTGGTGAGCAGGTTTTGAGGCCAAAGATGAAAGTAAAAGTTGATCAAGAGCTTCTTGATTTATCGAAAAGAAAAAACCTAGAAGAAGGGAGAAATGTTCGTGATTTTTTCATAGCATTGGCTGCTTGCAACACCATTGTTCCTCTAACTGTGGAGACACAGGATCCAGCTGTCAGGTTGATAGATTACCAGGGTGAATCTCCGGACGAACAGGCTTTGGTGTATGCAGCTGCAGCTTATGGTTTTACGCTTATCGAGAGAACTTCGGGTCACATAGTTATAGACATTCAAGGTGAAAGACAAAGGTAAAATCTGTAGTTAATTTCTGTACTTATTCTTTTAACTTTTTATGTTGCTCGATGAGTCATTGATGTTGAAATTTATTGCTCCCTCACTTTTTTTTAAGAAAGTTATTAAATAACCTTGATTTTTAGGATAAGTAGTACTTATCTGACATAATTACTTACCCCTTTGTGGCTTTTCATTTTCTCTTTTATCACTTCATTATCTTCATTAATCCCTCATTAATGTTACAGTAAAGTTGAAAGAAAAAAAAAAGTCCTGCCTTCAACTCTAAAACAACACTTAATATTGGAAATAAAGTTATGGGTAAAGAGACACTTGAAAAGAAAATGGATGGAGTAGTAACTTCGCCGAATAAGCATTTTATCGACTATTGTATCGAATCAGCGATTCTGCTGCCAAAACTATTTATCTTTTCATCATCTTCATTAATCTGTCATTAATGTTAGTATAAAGTTGAACGAAAAAAAATGTCCTGGCTTGAAACTCAAAAGCGACACTTAATATGGGAAACCAAATCATGGCTAAAGAGACACTTAAAGAAACGGAGAGGGTGGTAGAATAAGAATTTTTGTCGACTATTTATGTCGATAGTAATCCAAAAGAAGTTTTGAGTAGTAGTGGAAATTATTTATCTCCACTATGAGAGCTCTAGTTGCAGAGGTGAACGGGCTCCGCCCTTCTTGTTTCTATTGTTCCTCATTGATATCTAGCTCTGCGTTTCGTCTAATTTATTCAATAGTATAGTTTTCCTTTTTCCTTTTCTATTTCATTAATTTTCTCTCTATCTTCATTTTTTTGCTGTTTTTCAAAACTTTGAGCAATTATGGGTGTCATTTTAATACCCAATTAACGGGGCAGTGCAGGTTCGACGTGTTGGGTCTGCACGAGTTCGACAGCGATCGAAAGAGAATGTCAGTTATATTAGGATGCCCCGACAAAACAATCAAGCTTTTCGTAAAAGGCGCCGACACATCAATGTTCCACGTGATAGACAAATCCATAAACTCAAACACAATAAAAGCAACCGAATCCCATCTACAATCCTACTCCTCAATAGGATTAAGAACACTCGTCGTTGCATCAAAGGAGCTGAGCCCAATCCTATTCGAACAATGGCAGTCATCGTACGAGTCAGCAAGTACTGCCCTAATGGGAAGGGCAGCTCTGCTCCGTAAAGTCGCCACGAATATCGAGCGCCACCTCAGCATATTAGGTGCCAGCGCAATCGAAGACAAACTCCAGCAAGGGGTCCCACAAGCAGTCAAGTCTTTGAGAAAGGCCGGTATTAAAGTTTGGGTCTTGACCGGTGACAAGCAAGAAACAGCTGTGTCGATTGGATATTCTTCGAAGCTTTTGACTAGTAAGATGACTCAGATAGTTATAAACAACAACTCTAAGGAATCGTGTAGGAAAAGCTTGCAAGATGCTTTGTTGATGTGCAAGAAACTCGGGACTGATTCTTTGGCAGCTGAAATAAATCAGCTTGCGTTGATTATTGACGGAACGAGTCTTGTATATATACTGGATACTGATCTTGAAGAACAGGTATATATATATATATATATATATATATATATATATATATATATATATATATATATATATATATCAGTGATTGTTTCAATTTCTGTTTATGTTACTGTCTTTTTAATTGTTTGTGATATGTTTGCAGCTATTTGAATTTGCGAGCAGATGTAATGTTGTGTTGTGTTGTCGAGTGGCTCCGTTGCAAAAGGCTGGAATAGTTGCTCTGATAAAGAACAGAACTGATGACATGACACTTGCCATTGGAGATGGTAAGCATTGTATTTGTTTTAATAAATTATCATAATTTTTTTGAATTACTTGGTTGATTAAAAATTGATGTTCAAATTATCTAAACTATACAAACTATTTCAGACCTTCAAAATGGATAAATATGGGGAAGAAAGGAAATAAAATAAGAACTTAATCGAATGCCACATTTACCTAATTGACCATAATTAATCCATATTTTGAACTTAGTGATAGGGGTATTGTAGGTATAACAAAAAAGTTATGAAACATAAGACATTTACACTTTTAAAGTAGGACATAAAAAAGCAATTAAACGGACATATAACTTGGTTAAGTTTTCCGATATAAAGTGACAAATTTGTCATGCTATGACTTTTCAGGTGCAAATGATGTTTCGATGATCCAAATGGCTGATGTGGGGATAGGAATTAGTGGACAAGAAGGTCGACAGGCTGTCATGGCGTCGGATTTTGCGATGGGTCAGTTTAGATTTTTGGTGCCGTTGTTATTGGTTCACGGGCATTGGAATTATCAGAGAATGAGTTATATGATCTTGTATAACTTCTACAGGAATGCTGTTTTCGTTCTTGTCTTGTTCTGGTAAGTATATGCGTTTTGGTTGTTCGTGGAATAATGTCGTTTTGCTTTTGTTTTTGCTAAAACTTACAATAATGGGATTAAGAAAGATAGGTCGGTGATTGAATTTTTTCATGTCTTTATTAACCTTTAGATTTCAAGATTTTGTAGGAATTTTTGTTATGGCACTCTAATAATTAAATTATGATGTCCTTGATAATGATTATTTATATCCCCCAAGATTATCAAAAAAACGCGAATGCATTAGTCTTCACTGTGGGAGTTAAATGAAATATGTAGTTTAGATTTTTTCTAGTAAAATTATGCGAGTTCATTGCATTTAGTACCCCTGTTGTTTACTGTAATAGTTATTTTACCTATTATAGTAAACACAGGGGTGCCGAATGCAATAAACCCAAAATTATGGTGTAGAAAATTAGATCTTTTAGGGATACCGTAGCTCGCGAACATATCAGTACTAAAAAATTAACGGTCGTTTTTCTTGGCTTATATTTCCAGGTATGTGCTCTTCACAAGTTTCACATTGACAACTGCCATAACCGATTGGAGCAGTGTGTTGTATTCGATAGTATACACAGGTTTCCCTACAGTAATTGTTGGAATTCTCGATAAGAATTTAAGTAGAGATTCTTTGCTCAAGTACCCTCAGCTTTACGGGGCCGGACAAAGGCAAGAGAATTACAATAAAAGATTATTCTGGCTAACAATGCTCGACACGATTTGGCAAAGCGTGGCAGCTTTTTTCGTGCCTTTGCTTTCTTACTGGGGGAGCAGTGTCGACGGTTCGAGTTTGGGTGATCTTTGGACAATTGCGGTTGTAATAATGGTGAATATGCATCTGGCTATGGATATAATAAGGTGGTCTTGGATAACACACGCGGCTATTTGGGGATCCGTAATTTCTACTTTCGTGTCTGTCATGATCATTGATCTTGTCCCCTTGCTGCCTGGTTATTGGTACGATTGCTCAACCGATTTTTATTTTATTTTTTTTTGCATGCCTTTTTTTATTGAGTTTATTGCATTTAGCACCCCAACCAAATTATTTATTGAGTTTATTGCATGCGTACCCCTGCATTATATTGAATTGCTAAAAAAATTCCTGTGTTGTAAATATTAGCAATTTTTTAGCGCACAACCGCCAAAATGGTGAGTTTTTAGGGGGTAGTTTGCTAAAACAATTTGCATTATATGGGGAGTTTTGCTAATATTAATAATACGGGGATACTTTTAACAATTAGAGCAAACATAGGGGGGGGGGGTGCTTAATGCAATAAAACCCCTTCCCTCTTTTTCATTTCTTTAATAAATTTAAATAGGGTAGAATTCTCAATATATGCTCCAAATTCCGGAAACGAATAACCTTTATTTCATTTCGTTTTCTTTTTTTGGCTGAAAAAAATGAAACGAAGAATGATTTGTAGCTGATCTTATTTATTTTATCAGGTCGTTCTTTAATATTGCAAAGACGGAATTATTTTGGATGTGCGTGCTCGGCGTGGTGATAGGAGCACTCTTACCTCGTTTTGTTATAAAAGTTGTCGTTCAGTACTGTCGACCAAACGACATACAGATTGCAAGAGAAATGGAGAAATATGGGAATTCAAGAAGAGATTCACAATTAGAGATGAACCAAATTTTTGATCCCCCTAGCAGATAACTAAATCGGTTAGCTCTGTTTTTTTTTCTTTTTTTCTTTTTTTTTTTCATACTTGTTATAATGTTTGTAATTCAATTCTTTAGGCCTTATTTATAAATCTTCTCTGGCCTGCATTTCAAGTGTTCTTTATATATTACCTACAAAGGGGTATATTAGTCTTTTATTTAATTTTTTTATTTTTATTTTTAAGTATTAGTCAGGTTGGCATTTATCTTTCTGCTGAGGATGTAATTGTAAATTATGGATGTTTTTAATACAGAACAAAAGTAACACTGCTTACGAGAATTTTCATGCAGTGAAGATCGTATATAGAAAAATTACGTATTTGCAGTTAACAAAAGTCGACTTGGCTTTTGTAGTAACGCGCATTTATCAACAGCATTTGAGATTTTGGGACGTGTTACTCAATCGTGTTTTTTTTTTGTTAAATGATAGGGGTGAAAAGTGTATTTGAATTTTTTGTGTGCGCATTTTATTATTTATTTCTCTAATAAAGCTCGAGGTCGAGCCGAGCTTTATAGGTTATTGAACATAAATATATGTGCAACTTTGATTAGTTATGCTAATAAGTTGAGCTCAAACGATGTTTCGACAACCGGTCTTGAACCAAGTATTGAGTTATTTGAGTTGATTCGCAATCCTATCCGTTTATTCTTCTGGAAAAATATATATTTGTGGAACTTCAAAAATAAAATCAAGCTCTCAAGGAAAAATGCATTCTCTGAAAGTAAAAATGTTTTTTTTTTTTTTTGGTTTTTTTTGGTTTTTATTATTATTGTTATTATTTTTTTTTCTTCTGGTGTGTGTGTTTTGTGAGGCTACTGCATATACTAGCTGAGTTAGAATTTTAAGTTTGAAAGGACGAATGTTAATTTTTTTTTTCCAAAGATGCAGTTAATGCTATTATACATATTTTCTTTTTCTATATAAAATAACAGAGATTTAAAAAATATTGGGGTAAGAGTGGTGGGGATATAGCCCCCTAGCCATATGTTGACTCCCGAGTGGCTTTGTAAATAGTCATATGCGGAGCTAAAATAAAATGAAATTACAAGTACTCGTGGCCTTTAACATTTGCCACATTTAATTCAAGTTGTGCACAATCTCAGATTTTCAAATTTTGTGTTTTGTGCTGTGTGATATTTCAGTTTTTTTTTTTTTCTTTTTTTTTTTTTTTTTAAAGAGGGTGGTGATAAATGCAGAATGTGTTTTTAGAAAATATAGGACTTTTTTCAAAAAAAGAAAATCAAAATCTAATATACCCCATCTTATTCTTTCAAACTCTTTTTTATAAGTCTCCATCGACATTACTTTGGAAGTACATCACACAATTAATCATTATTAATCACCAAGAACATGAATTTATTGGTTTTGGATGATGGTAAGGCTGAAAGTGAGGTAAAAAAAATCATTTCAGTGCGAAAGAACGTTTCCTGTTTTCTGTGGCAGATTTTATAATATATATTAATTTTGTTACTAATTTGGATCAGGATCATCTCAAGAAGTTTAAAGAAGTCGATTATAATGAATATTTTCCATCGGAAAAATATTTTGTAGTATAAATGAATTTAAAGAGTTTCTTCAAATGTGTTGAGACTGGAAATAGTAGAGAATAAACGTAGTTCTATAGAAAGTTAATGATAAATTTGGATGAGAATTAATTTTTATTTTAAAATGTCTATAGCTACTAAAATACGTTCTAAAATAAGGATAAAAATTAAAATTAAAAAAAAATATCCTACATTTACTAAAAGTCGTTATATATTAATCATTTCCCTTATAAAGAACGATATCTGATAAGGAAGGGGATTGGACTGATCTCCAACTTGGCTATAGATCAAAAATCAATAATCACATTAGAGGTTTTCATTCGATAAAACAATAAAGAACCGTACTGAAATTTTGGTACTTTGAAAATTTGTACCGATTACCGAACCATACTATTCGGTTCGCTACAGTGTTTTACCGAATTAATTCAATTTTTTTTGTTCGGTACCGGTAAAACTGAAAAATATTTTCTTATTTTAAAAAAGGTAATTTTTTAAAACTAATTAATTTTTGAATGTGATATTCAAATTTCAATAATCGGCCATAAAAACAAAAGTGATTATCAATAGGGGCTAATCTGTAAATAATGAAAAAAAATTATCAATCTATTTTATAATTTTTTATAACCTTAAATAATTTAAAATAAACCAAACTCTGAAAGCAAGACCACGCTGCAGTATGCTTCCTTATATTGGATGATAAGGAAAACTTGCACTTTAACTAACTGATTTGGATATAAACTTGGTCCCGAAGTTTGCTTTGCACGTTATCAACACCTCCGATCGAAACATTTAACCAACCCTTTGCGACGATTGAGCACTCTCCACCATGTTCGATTACAACGACAATTAAATTATAATATAAATACTATTTTTATATTATATATTTTATCACTGAAATAAATAAAACATGAAAATATGTTGGTGCTCGTGTTACCAAAATGATACACATTGCGGGTATATGCTCGAACAAACATCTCCTTGTATATCAACCACGTATCATTCAAATATTGTATCAGTCTGGGGTATCATGCCTATTTTCCAACAATTTCATCGTAGTTGTACTGATACTCTTCGTCGGTTTCTGATTTCACCAGCTTAGCCCACACCCCACGTCGGAAAACAAGACCGTGGTCTTTGTTGCCTCCCATAAATTTTTTCGTATTTGCCTCAACAGTTCGGTTTATATGGACATGTGATGAAACTAGAAAGACCTTTGCTTTCAAGAGATCCAACTCCCGGTCTGTCAGAATCGCATCGGGTTCGACACCATTTAACAACTCTCTCAAACAATTCAAAGTCCACTCGTAGATATATGCATCTTCATGCACATAAATGCAACAACAATCGTGAAATTGTTGCCAACTGGAGTAATCCCAATTATTTCCAAACGAGGCATCCATACCTACATCAAACAATTTTACGCATTTAAACAATAAATTATAAAACTACACTTAACATTTAAACAATAGTAGAAGCTTACTTACTTATTAGTTTTGTATGTGCAGTCCATCAATATAACATACGCGAACTAGGGTTGGGAACGAGCCGAGCTCGGCTCTTTTGGCCAGCTCGAGCTCGAGCTCGGGCTCATTTATTTATTTTTTATTATTTAATTTTTTTATTAAAATCATTTGATTTTTTATTAAAAATTATTTATAAGAAAATAAAAAAAAATTATAAAATAAATAATGAGCTCTAGTTATATTTTTTTTAATTTTTCTATTATTATAATATATTATATTATTATGAATTATTTAAGTAATATAAATTTGTTTATATTTAAATACTATAAATATTTATTATTATAGACTATTTATTATTTAGTTAATAATAATAATAATAATAATAATAATAATAATAATAATAATAAGAATAAGAATAATATATATATATATATATATATATATATATATATATATATTTATATATATATATATATATATATATGTGTGTGTGTGTGTGTGTAAAAAAAAAAAAAAAAAAGGCAGCTCGCGAGCTGTCAAACAACTAATTTTGGGTTCGAGCTCGAGCTCGTCCGAAGCTCGAGCTCGTGAGCTCGAGTTCAAGCCTTTGTCGAGCCGGCTCGTCGAGTTCGCGAGCCGGCTCGGCTCGTTTACCACCCCTAACGGGAACAACCGTTATAGCTTAATCGATTCGGGGCATGCAAGGATAACATCCGTCCCTGTGTTGCTCGTTTCACTATCGACGTGATGCTAATGTCGATATCCACCTCGTTGAAAGTTATGCATCAGAAACTGAATAACAGTCATCCCCTCCACTTCATCTTATTTAATCTTGGTCAACTTATTGTAAACATGCTTCATAGAGGTTTGTGTCGTCGGATCATCCTTTCCCGATCTATCCATGATGAACATGGGCTTCACGTGAGAGTTTCTCAATTTTTTAATTCTTGCTTTATGTTGTACCATGTCCGTGAGGAAACAACGCCGGAGGATAAGAATGCTTGCTATTGCTGACAGTCAACCACCATAATTTATCAAACCTTAACTTTTTACCAATTAATTTGAACGGACAACCACATTTTTTTGTTCCAGTTTTTCTAACATCTTCCACATCGATATTCGTTTGTCTGTGCATTCCCCCTTCTAGATTGACAAATTAAACTGTGAGAATGACTAACTACAGTTGCTTTCGCCCACTTGATTAATTCTTCCCTACTATCGAACACAATATCAACTTGGAAGAAGTGAGGGTAATCTTCATACTAGTGTCGCTCCAAAACAATGGGATCAAAATACAAGTTGTCTCCTTCTTGTTGTTACATAAAGAAAGATAAATTAGTTAGATACTTGACAAAAAAAAAAAAAAATACTAGGAATTTCAAGCAAGACTACACTAAATGAGATTATTCTCTACAAATGAATTATTTCGCACTATAACAGGAAAAAATGCACTGACAATAGCAAAGCCCTTTAAAAAAAGGGGTTTTTGCTACTAAATACCTAATCACCAAAAACTTTACGGTTTAGTCCCCTATAAGTTTTTTTTTTACTTTGGATTACCTACTTTTAAGTTTAACTTACACTTCACTCCCTACTTGCCCTGGAAAATCTGGAATGCCCCTCACTTTATATCATAATTACAACCCTTCTTTTCCACTTATAAGAGTGCTAGTGCCCATAAAAGTGTGTTCCACCAAAAACGTTTTCAATAGATATAAATTTATTTATTTATTTTTGCTTTATTTTTTTCATTTTTTTTATTTCGTCATGTACGTTCTGCTCTTGCGCCTAAAATTCAATTTTATGTATTAATTATGCTTTGAAAATTAATTTTTTTATGACATAATGCACCTCTATCTTTGGGTAATTTTGGTAGGCCATGTGCATGATTTGGATCAATAATGAATTTACTATGAATTATTTTCTGGAACTGTACAAAAGCAGAAGCATTGTAATAATTGCTGTAAAATCCGATGTTTTACTCACTCAAACTGACTAATTTTTTCTCTCTCTCAAAAACAAAAAAAAAAAGTTGTCTAATTTTACTTGGAATAGAAGCCTAACTTAATGTACATGTTCAACATAAAATTTGGTGATATTTTATCTAGTAGAAAATTTATAAGTTATTTTCAAAGTCCCTTTCCATGTGTTGTTGCCTAATGCACCACTTTAATTATTTCTCTTAATTGGTTTTTTATTAAAAATAATAAGAAGAATATAAAATTTGTGGGGCCCTTTGTGCAATAGGGCCCTGGGCCATTGCCCAACTCGCCCTATGTGAGGGCCGGCACTGATTGTAATCATTATTTATACCGAGTTAGTTTGGCTGAAGTTAATTGATTGTAATTGTCGGGACCAAACCTTATTTTTTAGGCAAGTGCGCGAACTGAGGAGCGTTTTATAAGGTCTGGCGCGAGAGCCCACGCGCAACACATGGCATAGGCGCGTGGCGGCCACGGGCGCAGAAGGGTTGGCGCATTGGGAGGCGCGCGCGACGTCTGCATGCGCATTTGTTTTGTTGTTGTTAGGGGGGCGCAAACCGAGGCGTGCACGCGCCCCGATGCTGGGCCGGCGGTGCGAAAATGTAGGTTCTTCAATTTGTCTTCACACTTGGAGTAGATGGGTATGCCCACTATTACTTCGTTTGATGTTTATATTGTTTGACATTGTCAATGTTTTGACGTGTTGCTCGTATGTGTTTACATTTTGCCTTGTGCGTGATGTATTTGATGAGGGGATCAATATCTCAAGATTTTTTGATGGTGATCGTGCCCACGTTTTAAATGTAGGACCCGACGAAAATAGATATAGAAATTTAGGTAAGCATGCTGGCTAGGCTATATAGATCACAATAACATCTCAAGTGTTCCCAGGGTTGTAATAATGTAAACTTGAACGGATAATTGTGTTATGAAACAGTAATAAAGTTGAGATTAAGAAGAACTTGTTTTATTCATTGATTGAATGCTTGAACATTACAAGTCTGCTTGAGGCGAAGGGAAATAAACATGTAAGGACCGAATCGCTCGAAATAACAAAATTCATACTAAGTAGAAATTATAGGTGCTTCTTCCACGTCGTTCTCACGCTTGTAGCCGCGAGCAGGTTGACTCCTCGTGGGAGTTGTCTTGCAGTAAATGGCGTACGAGGGTGGAGGCTAATCGCCCAATTGATGTAGAAATGTGAGAGGGTGCACCATCCATGGAGTGGGATAGCCCCCAGTTTAGGATGATGCTATCACTAACTCTGTTATGGGCTCGAAAGACTCCAGGAGTCATTGACATCATTGGCAGTCCTGGGACGTGGCATGAGATTGTCCATGAGATGTCGACGATTGTCGTCGGTTATCTCGTTGTCAGGTGTCGAAATGATCTCATTTTTTCCTCTTAGGAAGAATGAAGGCCGAAGCTTCTTCAATGTGCAAGTATTTCTCAGCACGACTTAATAACTCTTCAATGTGCAAGTATTTTGTTGAATGATTCTAGAGAGCATGCCTCATCCCACGTTAGAAACTTCATAAGCTGCCTCTACAAATTGTCGAATGTAGTTGCGAAGGGTTTCGCCCTCTCTCTAGGCGATAATGAAGAGGTACGCGGGAGTCTTAACGTACTTTTTGCTGATAGTAAACTAGTTAGTGAAGCGATCCGGCAGTTGCGAGAGAGCTTCAATTGACCCATTGGGCAAGGAGTTGAACCAGCTCAGGGCTCGTTTGAGGAGCGTTGCGCGGAACATTTTGCTTGGAGGTGGTTGTACCACGGGTGGAGCCGCAGGAGGAGCGTTAGCTCCCGCTGTGGCAATGTATCGTGCCACTACTTCAGTGGTAGTACGTGCAGAGGTTTCCGCTATCATACGTCGAAGGGCCTCCTCAGTTATCTAAACCATTCGAGGAGCGAGAAGAAGTGGATCCTAATGAGGATCTAGTAGAAAATCATGAGGAGGGCCTCATGGTGGATCCCGATCAGGAGGAGGACGAAGTGGTAAACCAGAGCCTCCACGAGGTACGAGGTTGTTAGCAATGTCACGTTCCCCTCGAGCTGATGTCTTAGTGTCATCCTGCGCACATTGAGGGACCTCCTCAGTTATTTGAACCATTTGAGGAGCATGAAGAAGTGGATCCTGTTGAGTCCCCGGTGGGGGCTTGCGATGAGTGACTTGTGTTGGATACCTAATACGAGGAAGGACAAGCGGTAAACCAGAGCCTCACCGAGACGGGAGGTTGTTAGCAGTGTCATGCTCCCTCCGAGTGGGGCTGGTGTGCGCGAGTGGGCTAGTGCCCCTGGGAAGGTGCGGGTGCATGCATCGACGAGGGGGAATGAGGAGCGTGTTTTAAGGTCTGGGGTGTAACCCACGTGCGGCAGATGGCATAGGCGCGTGGTGGCCACGCGGGCGACAGGGTTAAAATTGCTTGCTTTCTTTTTTTCGCTCGTCGCTGAACGTTGACAATAATTGTAATGTTTTTTACAGTTATTGTACTGTCAGCTGACAGTAATTGTACTGTCCTTGACAGTGCAATTACTGTAAACACAATAATATTACTGTCAACCAAATCAATATTATTATTATTTTTGGCTTTTTTATTTTGTTTGATTTATTGACCGGTCAATGTAACAATATTACTTTCTATTATATTAATATTACTGTCTATTATTGTAATGTTACTGTACACACAATAATATTACTGCAGTTGACAGTAATATTATTGCGGTTGATAGTAATATTACTGTCGTTACAGTAATATTACATTACTATGGTTGAGAGTAATATTACTGTCAACCACATCAACATTAATTTTTTTGGCTTCTTTTTATGTTTGCCTTTTTTTTGAACGATCGACATATTAATATTATTGTATTACACAAGAGTAGTGATTTTTGTTGTATTAATTACTGTGCTAGAGAGTAATATAACTGTTAGAGTAGGTGACCAATAAGCCAAACTGTGGCTGTGGTCTATCCATTTATTCTTGTAATAAATAATCATTTTTCGTATTAATGATAAAACACCTTGGCATTTTATATCTTTATCCCTTATTCAAACATAGATATAGTCCTTACAGTTATTGCAAGTACTTGTAATTGATCTTTTAGGATTGTGAGATATTTACTTAAGTATTATAACTGTTAAACGTGTTCCTAGTCGAAGGGTTACGCCACCAATGAGGATATCGGTCTTTCCCATTAAGAGACTAGCACTTAGTGTATGTCTACTGCGTGTCATTAGTAAACGGTATTGTGATATCGGCATGCATAAGTGGGTGCTCGTAAGTTGACGAGTTCACTGAACCCCCTCATCCTAGAACTCTCTAAGTGGTTCTCAATAATCGAGTAGAGATCTCTATGGTATAGTTGTACACCATTAGTCCTTAAGACCTAGATATCACCGTGACTTCACTAGAGGACCAGCTGTATCATGACATGTCCCTGAGTGCCACCGAGGACCGCCCCAAGGGCCAGTGTTCGTGCAGTTCGATTAACACTTAGAACGATCACACAATTATTGAACTACTAAGGAGGTCTCGATGAACCAATGGCTCTAGTTCAATCGGAACATATGCATCGAAGGGATCGTACTGTACGTTAACTATATCAAAAGGTTCTTGCAGGCACTTCATTTGTATCTAGGGAATCATGACGCGTAGTTGCTAGATGTCAATTTTGATTCGTTGGGTGATTAAGTTGAAACGAGCTTCATCTTAATCGTAACTCTAGGGACGAGTTTGAACCACAAAGGGTTGTGGACCCACGGCTAGCTTACACCTGAACCATCGAGGGTCACACTGCTCGTGCACTCGAGTTAAATGGTCAAAGATAAAAATGTTTAATCTTTGCATAATTGGAAGTCAATATGATTGAGTCCAACATTCGTAATTTGGAATTATGAATGAGAATAAGGAAAGGAAAAGAACTAGGCGAACATCTTAGTGAACTTTCTAAATTATGAAGTTTCCAAACTTAGAAGGTCCACTGAATTAAGGTTTCCACTTTTAGAAATTGGAAATCGAGAATTGACACTCGTAATGACGAGGACGTTTCAGTGACTCCGAAAATATAATCGCTATAATTTTCCGATCTTTGAGTTGGAGAAACGAGCGAATAAAGACTAACGAACTTAAGCTGTTGGGTCCGGTCCAACTTAAGCCCGTTAGGGCTTTTATACAAGACATTATAAATACAAGATTTATAGGTCTTGCACACAACATAACACATAATCAAAAACCTAGCCTCTCGAATCTCACAACCCACGGCCACTCTCACTCACGACCGTCGCCACCACCGTTGTTCGTCGCCGGAATCGGCCTCACGCGCCGATCGCTTTTGGTAGTTTCTTTCCTTTTATCTTTTTCTTTCGTCTATTCTAACTTTTGTGTGTCTAGTGCCACGTATTTTGTAGATCTCAGTATACGAGGTGAAATCCGAGAAGAGGAAGACCAAGGAGTCGAATTGCCGAGAAGCCGTCGCCGAATCACCGCCGCTCGCGCCTCCACGCGCCGCCCGAAGACAGCGCGTGAATCTCACGTGCCGCCGTTGACCAGCGCGTCCGTCGCCGCTGCTCCTCCCAACTGCACGGATTGGTTAATGTGGCAGTTTGCTTCGATCCGATAGTTCGCCTCACGCCTCAAGAGGTAATCTTTCGGATCCGTTAGATATATCATATAAGGTTTAATTTAATTAGATTAAATTGCACGTTATATGTTTTTCATGAAATTGATTTTGTATGTTTTACTTGATCGTTTTTCATGAAATTATATGTATGTATATTACGTTTCGGTGCGAGCATGCTATGTGTTTTTAATTATCGAATTAATATGCATGTTGTTTTAATTTTCGCTGGAAGCATTAAGGTGCGTAATTAATTGCTTAATGTGTCGGGCATGTGCTTATATGAATTAAATCGTGTTTTTCATATAAAATTTTTGTTTTACGCTGCATGGACGTGCCTGATTCCCAACAATAACAATATTACTGTGTTAAACAGTAATATATATTACTTAATATTATTGTCAACCACAGTAGTATTACTGCTTAACGAACCAAAAAATACTCAGGAGAAAACAATTAAAAAACAAAGGACAACTCCGCCGAGACCGGCGTTGACCGCTGGGGACTGGCGTTGACCGATGGTGGAATAAAAAAAAAAAAAGAGGCAACGTTGGAGACTGGCGGTTAACGGCGGCGACTAGGGGTGGAAATGGGAACGCAATTTTCGATTTCCGCCGAATCCGATCCGAGTTTTTCCAATTTTGGAACGATTTTTTGTAGTCCGAATTCCGAAATTCCGATTTCTGATTTTTACCGTAAAAATCGGATCGGAATCGGAATTGTATATGAATTATTCAGAATTTTCGAATTTCGATCCGAAAATAATTCCAAAATTTCCGATAATATTTCTGAAATTTTTCGAAAATTATTAACATTTCTTCATTACTATATATTGTTTCCAGTGAGGCTTTAAGAAGCCCACTTTAGCAAGGCAGCCCACTTTAGCAAACTAATGAGTCCAAATATAAAATATTCAGAATTTTAAGGACTAAACAGTAAATACCACAAACTTCTAATAAAAATCTAATTTCTTCCTTATTCTTCTTGCTCCGCTCACATCTCCTCTGAACTTTTGTTTCTCTTTCCACCACCCAACTCTTCTTCGCTACAACATTGTCTCTTTTGTCTCTATCAAAAATTCTTCTTCCAGTGGTTTATTTTCTTGTTGACATCTGTCGATCTACCCTTTCACAACCATTTTGAAGATTCTAAAGATGTCTTTTCGGAGCAGCTCTCATAAAATTGTCACGTCGTATTGCTTTGTGGTGAAAATGCAATAAAATCGCCACAAACTGCCAAGACGCCGCCAATTCCGGAATTCCGACCGGAATTTTCGGAATCGGAATGAGTTTTTTTTTTTTCCGAAATTTTCCATAGCGAGCGGCGTCGGAACGGGAACGATGCCCTCCGTTCCGGAATCCGTAACCAGAACGATATTTCACCCTGATTCACCGGAACGCCGAGAAAACGGTGGGATGGGCGAGACGGAGCCATGGAACGGCAGCAATGGGGTCGGAACCGCGCCGGAACAGGAAAAAAAATTGAAGAAAAAAACAAATTTAACTAAGAAAATAAGGAAAAAAACCATAAAAGAAAAAAAAATAAACAAAATAATAAGATAGTGGTGGCCACGGTAAAGAATGGAGATTCTCCTGAATCACGGATGTTTGGCCTCCCTCTTCAATCATAGCTTACACAATTCCAACTTAGTATTCTACGTGGTATTAATATTGCTTGTATTTTCATAATGTTCTTTGTAATATTTACTTTTGAAATTGTATGATATTTTGCATATTATTGAATTGTAATTTTGTTATTAAAAACATATTTGAAATATATAGTATTTTGTTTTGCAATTTAATTAAAATGTGTCCGTTCCGGCCGCGATGCAGCTGCAACGTTGCAACAAAACTGGAACAGCAGTGTTCGCGACAATGCACTGTTCCGTTTCGGCGAACCGACGATGATCGAAATGGGAGTCAAAACTAGGCCAGGGGTCAAAATTGAATAATTTGTGAAATTGGAGGTCAAATTGAGATTCAATTTAGGGATGGCAACGGGTCGGTCAATTTGGGGATGACAATGGGTCGATAATGGGGCGAATATATGTATATATATATATATATATATATATATATATATATATATATATATATATATATATATATATATATATATATATATATATATATATATATATATATATATATATATATATATATATATACACACACGCGCGCGCGCATAAAAGAGAAACCAAAGTAATATAAGGAGATGTGTGAGAAAAAATCAATTGCTTTTATTAGAAACATTGAGTTGAGAGAGCACAAGAGAAGAAAGAAAGAATGGTAATGAATATAAATTTCAACCAAACACAGCCATCCACTGTACAATAATGTAAGAACAAACACTGCCCCTGGATGCAGTTACTTTTCACCGTCTAAAATCTTCTTTGTGCAAAGAGATAGTATTGTATCTTTGAGCCACTTCCAGTACTTGAAGATATAGCAACGAAAATATGGAGGATAACAGCAACAGAGGTAGATGAAAACTGGTCCAACACGCAAACTCTGATGCTTTTTAATGCTTGAAGAACCTTATTCATGAATAAAATAGTTGCTCTAAGAAGTTGGTAGCGGAAGCCTTCTTTTATTCGGAATCCTAGACTCACTGCTGCAAATTGAACAATTAAAAATCAGAAGATGGACTAATAAAGTGTATGTGGATGGGTGATAAAATGTATGTGGATGATTAATTTAGATAACGACTTACATTTTTCAGAGCTTAATAATGGGTTGGAGGAGGTGGGGAAGCGTAGATGTATGCCGGTGGTGGAGGTGACTTTACGGGTGGTGGAGGTGATGAGTAGACGTATGGTGGTGGCGGAGATTTTACGGGTGGTGGAGGTGATGAGTAGACATATGGTGGTGGCGGTGATTTTACGGGTGGTGGAGGTGATGAGTAGACGTATGGTGGTGGTGGTGACTTCACAGGTGGTGGAGGTGATGAGTACACATATGGTGGTGGCGGTGACTTTACAGGTGGTGGAGGTGATGAGTACACATAAGGTGGTGGCGGTGACTTCACGGGTGGTGGAGGTGATGAGTACACATACGGTGGTGGCGGTGACTTCACGGGTGGGGGAGGTGATGAGTACACGTATGGTGGTGGCGGTGACTTTACCGGTGGTGGAGGTGATGAGTACACGTATGGTGGTGGTGGTGGCTTCACCCGTGGTGGAGGTGATGAGTACACATACGGTGCTGGTGGTGACTTCACGGGTGGTGGAGGTGATGAGTACACGTATGGTGGTGGCGGTAATTTTACGGGTGGTGGAGGTGATGAGTAGACGTATGGTGGTGGAGGTGACTTCACAGGTGGTGGAGGTGATGAGTACACATATGGTGGTGGCGGTGACTTTACAGGTGGTGGAGGTGATGAGTACACATACGGTGGTGGCGGTGACTTCACGGGTGGTGGAGGTGATGAATACACGTACGGTGGTGGTGGTGACTTTACTGGTGGTGGAGGTGATGAGTAGACGTATGGTGGCGGCGGTGGGGACTTGTAGACGTAAGGAGGAGGAGGTGGGGATTTGTATACGTAAACTGGTGTTGGTGGTGGTGGAGACTTATAAACGTAAGGTGGAGGAGGTGGGGATTTGTATACGTAAACGGGTGTTGGTGGTGGTGGAGACTTATAAACGTAAGGTGGAGGAGGTGGGGATTTGTATACGTAAACTGGTGTCGGTGGCTGTGGAGACTTGTAGATGTAAGGTGGAGGAGGTGGGGATTTGTATACATAAACTGGTGTTGGTGGCGGTGGAGACTTGTAGACGTAAGGTGGAGGGGGTGGGGATTTGTATACGTAAACTGGTGTTGGTGATGGTGGTGGAGGAGATTTGTAGACGTAAGGAGGAGGTGGTGGGGATTTGTAAATATAGGTCGGTGGTGGTGGTGGTGGAGATTTGTACACGTAAGGAGGGGGAGGTGGAGATTTGTAAATGTAAGTTGGTGGTGGCGGCGACTTATAAACGTAAGTCGGTGTCGGGGGTGGGGGAGATTTGTAAACATAAGTAGGTGTTGGAGGTGGTGGAGATTTGTAGTAGTAAGGAGTAGGACTTGGCATAGGCTTAGAGCACTCTCCATAAGGAGTTTTTGGTGCATAAGCAAATTCTTTAGCAAATAGCACAACTTCATAGTTAGTTTTGGACTTCACTTTAAGTTTAGATCCTTTCTTTCCGGAATGAAGATTTGTTGGGATATTGCATTTTGACCCCTTTGGTGAAGCATGAAGTTTTGCTTTGCATGCCTTGCTCC
>NW_012194213.1:750996-784417 GCF_000504015.1 Erythranthe guttata | reverse complement strand
TATGGTGCAGAATTCGTAAAGAGCGAGCTGATCTCTTGACAGATTGAAACGGAAACTTTCTTAATTGTTTATGCAAAACTGAAATTAAATACTCACATGCATGTCAAAACTCAAAATCTACAGATAGATACACTCTGTATATATGTATATTCTTCAAGAATCAATCAAGAAATTAAATCAAAAAATAAAAAAATAAAAATCTAATCTTTGTGTGGGTAATTTACAAGTATATATGTCTGAAGAATTATAAATTCTATATATCTGAAGAACAGGAGTTCGGGATCTGGGTTTCTCTCCAATTGTTTTTTTCAGCTTTGCTTCGCGTGCTGTTCTTTTTATTTTTATTTTATTTTTTTTATTATTTTTTTTATTTACACGCAAGTGGAGATATTAGATATGATAGAAGAATTAATTAACGTTTAATGAGTTATATTTTATATATATATATATATATATATATATATATATATATATATATATATATATATATATATATATATATATATATATAAATATATATATATGTCTGTATATATATGTATATCTTAAGTAAAGTAAATTTAGTTACTGTTTATTTAAAAAAAAAAAAAAAAAAAAAAAAAAAAAAAGGAAAAAAGAGGAAAATAGCAAAACCCGAACCCGACCCGAACCCGACCCGAAATAACCGGGTACCCGGTTGCCGGGTACCCGGTTATCTCGGGTCGGGTTCGGGTAATTTTTTTTTGGCAAAAAACCCGAATAACCCGACCCGAATAACCCGAATAACCCGACCCGACCCGAATGCCCACCCCTATGCACGACCACTGGCCCTTGGGGCGGTCTTTGGTGGAACTCAGGGACATGTCACGATACAGCTGGTCCTCTAGTGAAGTCACGGTGATGTCTAGGTCATAAGGACTAATGGTGTACAACTATCTACTCGATTATTGAGAACCACTTAGAAATTTCTAGGGTCAGGGAGTTCAGTGAACTCATCAACTTACGAGCACCCACTTATGCATGCCGATATCACAATGCTGTTTATTGATGAGATGCAGTACACATACACTAAGTGCTAGTCTCTTAATGAGAAAGGCCGATATCCTCATTAGTGGCGTAACCCTTCGACTAGGAACACGTTTAACAGTTATAATACTAAAGTAAATATCTCACGATCCTAGCGATCAATTACTAGTACTTGTAATAACTGTAAGGACTATATCTATGCTTGTGACAAAGGGACAAAGATATAGAATGCCAAGGTGTTTTATCATTAATACAAAAAAGTTTTGTTTATTACAATAATAAATGGAAAGACCACAGCCACAAGTTGGCTTGTTGATCACCCACTCTAACAACTACTTGATTTTAAGACAACCGAAATTAAAACCACAAATGATTTCAATTCCACGGTACATATATCATTCCAAATGATTTCACTAAATAGCAGTAAAAATCGATGAAGGATTCCAAATCAACAATACATCATTCCAAAAAAAATTTGAAAACAACCAAAATTAACAGTGCAAAATTAATCTAAATAATTTACTGGAAAATACAACAATTCGGAAGAACAGGTGTTTTCCAAACATAGAAATAGAAGAAAGGTAAATTATGGTCTTGTTTGATGTTCTGCACATACTGCATTATCATTTCGATTTGGTTTGGTATGATTTGTAAACAAAACTGATGAAATATATTTTGAAGGAATAATTTGAGAATGAAATAGTGTTTGGCTATATTTTGAGATGATAAAGTACGATGTAATGGTATCTCCAAGAGATGTGCGTATTGTTGGAGTGAGTTGATGTGTGAGGGCATCTCCAAATGAAATGCTAAATGGTACCTATCAGCTATAAATATAGCATTATACCATTTATGCACAAAAAAACGAACTCCAATGAAGCAGCTAAATTCTAGCTGGAAGGGTAAAATCATACCTCCAAGTGGTATATATACCATGTACTGCAGACAATGTTGAAGGAAAAAATATTAAAATAATCAATAAACCATCAACAAATAAATACAAACCCCAATCGTAAAAGTGAAATTGGGTAGATATATAGTATCACCTAATAAAATATAATAAAATGCTCAATTTTAGATAGTATGGTTGAAGTAGGTTAGTAAAAATTGAGTTGGTATAGCACTAGTCATTAGATATTATAGATATAGCATCTCCAATTTCAGGTCTTAACCTTCGAGATGCTCTTAAAGTTGGTGTGTTAAAATATAAACAACTACTGTTGGAGTGAGTCATAAAAGGTGGTGTGCTACAGCACTATTAACCAGTATAATTTGTGAAAATATAGTAAATAATAGAAGAGCTACTGGAGATAGGTCTAACAGTCAAATGATGTTCAAATATGTTAGAAAACGGTATTTGGAAAAATAATTTAAAGATCAAAGTGATGTTTTTTTTGTTTTCTTAGTGAATGATATTTTTTACTGTACTAGTTAAATATTGTTACTGTAACCCTAAATTCATATGAGATGATTAAAAAAATAAAAAAAAAACCCTTTAAAATTGTTGAGAAAATAGTTAAAAGAGCTAAACAAACACAGTTAGGGAAAAGAATAGAAATGAAATGAAAATATACAAAACGTAGCCAAGATATTTCATAAGAGTTATTTGCACATACCCCCTGTGTAAGTTGTAATGGCTAAAAAAACCCTTATGTTAGAACAATTAGCAATTAACCCCATATGTTGCATTTTATTTAGTTATTGTCCCTAGTGGAAATAAATATGTTAGACTAAAAGAAAATGACTATACTGCCCTTCAATTAATAGCATAAAATTAGAATTAATATATAATAGAGGCCAGCAATTTTACTAAATTTCTAAAACTTAAATTAGGGGACTCAATTGTAATTTTCCCAAACATAAAATCGAATTGGATTGAAATATAATTGATCCAAAACTTTGGATCAAATTTGCAATTTTTAAAATTTCTTAAATAAAGAAAAAAAACACACATGTTTTTATGGAATGAAAGGAAAAAGAAAAGAAAAAAGAGAAAATTGCATCTTCCCCCATTGAAATTGTCATGACCACCGGCAAATCCCCACTGCCACCAGCGGCAATCACCTCGTCAAGCCGCCGCCTCTAAACAGAGAGAAAGAACATATCTTCCCAAAAATTCTTCTTCTCCATTGAAATCACCACCACCACCAAAATCACAACAAACACCTCCTGCAATCACATCTTCACGCCGCCGCCCCTTCCTTCCACCGCGCGCCTCCTCCGCTCTTTTCATCCCCTTCACTGCCAACTTCTCCTTGCCAGTTCCACACCAGACGATTCTTCTTTTGAAATTCTATAATCTTAACAATCCTAACAAAATTACTAAACTCCTCGTCGGAGAAGAAATAAAAAGCAGAAAAATAACGGGGAGGTTTGGACCTGGAGGCATCAGGGGGGCGTTTTTTTTTCTAATGCAGTTTTTTAAATCCGTAAATAAAATGGGGTCGTTTTGGATAGTGTAAACAAAGTAGGGTTTTTCGCCACGTGGTCTGGCGACTCCAATTAGTGCCGCCGCGTGGCGTGGCGACTCCAAGTGTTTCTGCCACGTGCCGTGGCGACTCGGTTTAGCCGGTGATTAATTAATTATTTTTTTAACTCGAATTTGAATTAATGTTTTTGTTTTATTTTAATGAAATATTTGTGCGGTTGAGATTGATATAACGGATCCAACGGCTGGGGCAATTCGACTCTCTCTCCTCATTTATTATCCAGCTACCCCACCCCTCTCTCTCCTCAATTATTGTCAGCTGCCCTCTCTCCCCTCCCCTCTCCCCTCCCCTCTTCTCTCTCCCCTCTCTCTCCGGTTCATTGCCTCATTTTGAAAAAAAAAAAAAAACTCACAAAAAAAAACAAAAAACAAAAACAGCCCACCATTGTCCGGCAACTCGTCGGAGGTCAGTTTACCGCCGTCCGACCAACTCGCCGCCGCCCCACCCTACAGCCGCCGCCGCCGTCGTCGTCCGGTCCATCTATAAGGTTATAATTTATTTAATTATTCTTTATGTTTATTAATTAAATAATTAACTTTGTGTTTAAATATTGATTTAACTATAGCATCTATGTTTAATTATTTGTTTAATTATAATATATGTATTTAATTAATTATTTAATTATAGCATGTGGGTTTAATTAATTGTTAAATTATAGAATGTGTGTTTATTTATTCGTGACCAAATTTGTCACAGTCAGAAGAATTATGCATATATTACACTAAAAAGTTTCTTACACTAAAAACTTAAAACATAAATTTCGTTATTACTCATGAACCATTATTAAATACTTAAACATTGCATATCACATGTGATTTTATAGTGCTTAATTTTATGGTTAATGTCTAATTTGTATATTCGATTTGTAGTTCTATTAAATAAAATAAAATTAAAAAATCAATAATTAATAATTATTTCCTTAATCTTTTGAAGATTGATGGCGGCTAGAAATAATGTTAAAGTGTACGTGTACTTTGGAGGTTACATAATTCCCGACGATTGGGTAGCGAGATATAGTATTGCCCACAAAACTGTATTTCGAATTAAACGTGACATGTCCTTTGCTCAATTTTTGTCGAAGTTGTATCAACGTTTAGAGGTCGATATTAATGAGTTTGGTCTAAGAGTGTGTTGCAAATCCTACATTTTAAATGGAGGAAGAACGAAGGAGATGATCACTGAAATGACAACGGATGACGATTTACAATTGTATATCGATCCAGACGAAGGGAACGACTCAATCGAAGTATTTGTTGAGGTCGAACCGAGATACTTTGATAGTGCCCCACCACAAGTGAGTGTAGAAGCATTTGATTTGAATGAACCAAACAACTCACAACCACAAGTGACCCCCGATATTCTGGCGGCGACACAATGTATCCCCAACTTAGGGTTTGAAAACTATTGTGAGCCTAGTGGAGCGAGAGAGGTCCACATAGATCCCTATACAATTAACTATGGTAATTTAGGGAGATTTGTTGGTGAGTCGAGTGGGACGAGACCGAACATTTTCGAAGATGATGACCCAATAAGAGACTCCCTTGGGCCGAACAGTCCCGTGAATTCGGAACCATCCGATAATGAAACTGATGACGAAGAAGATGTAGATGTGCATGATGTCCAAGAGACGTTGTTGCAGCACAACGAAGGGATAGGGGCAGAAGCGGGGGAACAACCAACGTTGTATGAGTCAATTCCATTTTTCTCGATGTCATTTCCAGAAGTCGCGGCAGATTCTGTAGATGTTGGAAGGGGCCGATATGATAGGTTTTACGACAGCGATCGAGGTATTCTTGAAGTCGGGATGGTGTTTGAGGACAAAAAACGTCTTTGTGCTGCGGTGAGAGACCATTCGATTCGGTTTGCCAAACGGGAATTTACAGTTGTCGAAAGTAATAAGAAGATATGGAGTGTCAAGTGCAAGCATAGCACAACTGAAAGGCCTTGCAGATGGTCGTTGCGGGGTATTGAGAAATCTGGCAAAGATTTCTTTATGATTACGAGATATAGTGGACCCCACAATTGCATAATGGATGAAATGTCGAACCAACACAGAAATTTGGACAGGAACTACATTGCCACACTAATGGTTCAATCTGTTCGAGATGATCCAGCTTGTAAAATAACCCAAGTACAGAATACGGTTAGGTCTCAATTGGGATTTCAACTTTCAAGGATGCAAGCTTGGTATGGTTTGAAACGTTGCAGAGAGAACTTATTCGGGACTTGGGAGTCCTCAATGAACAAATTGCCCAAGTTTATGAAGGCACTCCATAGAACGAACCCGGATACGGCAATCGAGTTTGTATTGAAACCAACAGACATTCCAACACGAAAGATGATCAGATACTTCTTTTGGGCCTTCAAGCCATGTTTGGATGGATTCAAATTTTGTCGTAGAGTTATTAGTGTGGATGGAACTCATCTCTACACTAAGTACAAACACAAGTTGCTAATTGCGGTTTGCTTAGACGCCAATCAACAAGTGTTACCACTTGCTTTTGCTCTTGTTGACAATGAAACCACAGCGGCATGGAAATGGTTTTTTCAAATGCTTCACAGACACCTAATCTCTCAAATTCCACCGGGAGAAAGTGTTTGTGTAATTTCAGATCGAGCTCCAGGAATTATACGAGCGTTAGCGGAATTACCCGAATATGCAGCCCCTCACGTTTTTCATAGGTATTGCTTGAGACATGTGTGCTCCAATTTCAACAAATATTTTAAGAGTGTTGATCTGAAGGATCTATGCTACAAAGCGGGATCAGAAGCGCAAATGTGGCAAGATTATTGTCTGACGTGGTTAGGATATGCTCCTCCAGTGGGTGCTTTCAGGGGTTCACGACTCTATGCGACTGTTTTGACCGACTTAATAAAAAATAACGAGATTACTGATGTCAGCACGGAGCAGTGTGTTCAGCAGCACACCAGAGGTTTACTATTAATGCTACTTGGGGGGGTTATGTGTCCTGACACAACTTCAAATTCTTTTCCATTAATGTATCTCCGTCATTTTGAAGATCTTGGTGCCGTGCGTACATTTAGTTGGGGTAGTGCAGTTCTAGGGTACTTGTATCGTGAGTTATGCACTGGAGCTATATTGAAGAAAGTTGTGGATCGAGACGGCATTGCTGAGTTAGAGAAAAGAAAAGTGAACATGGGTGGTGCACTTACATTGCTACAGGTAATATGTCTTTCTACACTTTTAAAATATAAATAAATAGTTGATTATACTTGGATTTTTAATATTTTTTATATTTAATAATTAGTGTTGGGCATGGTCGAGGATACCTTTACTCGCTCCGACAATACATCCAGCAGTAGCAGATGATGATGATTTTTTTCCCCATCCTCCTTATGGTGCACGGTAAACATTTTATGTACTTATAATTTATTAATATGCAACTTAAAATATTGATTTAGCAAAATTTCATACAATATTACAGTTGGATTGGACCCGCTAGTTACGCTCGGTCCTCGCGAAACAATATACGTGTTTATCGTACGACCCTCGATCGGATGCTCTGGCATCAGGTTTTTATAAGTTAACTGCATTTACGTTAATGTTTGCGGTTTATTTAATTGTACATTAAATTTTTTTTTTCTTTTCTTCTAGTTTATATGGATGCCTTATAGTGAGCTCGATCCCGAGTTTGGCGCTTTGCTTGAGCATCCTGAGATAGTGCATCCACAGCTTTGGATGTCGAGTTGTCCTCTTATATTTTACGACAGAGTTGAGATGTGTCGTCCTGATAGGGTACTGCGCCAGTTTGGGAGGATACAGCATATTCCTCCACATCCTACTGATCACGATATTGAGATAAAGTTGCATTCTTATGATCGTCGAGGTGCTGTGGGGAGAGATTGGGCTATTTTTCACAATATCTATGTTGATAGATGGCATGCTCGACTCGATTCTTTCACTGACTATCCATTTATTGAGATTAGTGGACCTCAGACGGACCCAGGATACTACGATTGGTATGACAGGCACACGCGTCGTTTGATATCGCCGGTTGACAATCTTGATGATATTGGTTTTCAGATCGGAGACCCGATTTTACTGGATCTAGTGGTCAGTATCTTTTTTCAAAATAACCATTACTTTCGATGTTTTTCAATTTTTTTTTAAGTTTTTAAGTTCTTAAACATGTAATGCCTTTTATTTCAGGGTAATCAGCTTATATCCATGAGTCTTGCTGCTAGGGCTGTGTCTCGAGATGACGATCGGATTTATGATCGGTATCAGGACAATGCTACACGGATGTATGCAGCTGGGACTCAACTTTTGCGTAGAGATACTGATTCTTCCAACATACCTCCTATTCCTCCTATACCTTCTCAGACACAAGGTAGACGTACCAGAAGACGCTCTGGCACTGCCGAATTGGAGGATGACGTGAGACAGACGAGAGAGGGGAACTATTATGCATCTACGTCTCGGGTACCTCCTGCTGAAGATGTTGTCGGTCCATTGGCTTCACATACCCCTTTTTATGGACATGTTCCTATGCATGGAGGTATGGATGATTTATCTGGTACACATGGATTTATGGATATGTTCGGTGCGTCTACATCTCAGGTACCTACATATAGAGATTTATTTGGTCCATCTACGACTGATTATGTTCCAGATATTCCATGGTCCAATTCTCTAGCTACCCCATATCCTCCTGCTATTGATACTCAGTTCACTTCATGGGGTCCACATTTGGAGCTTAACTTGGGATACTCAAATCCCCAAGAGCGGGCTCGACCACAGTATAATGTTTCTCCTGTTCCATATCCAGCGGACGACACCGAGTTTGTTGATGACGTACCAGTAGAGCGTGACGTTCGTCGAGATGGTAGGCAGCGGAGGACTAGACGACCACCTGCATGTGGGACTGGTGGACATAGGCAGTGACTTTTTATGACCTTTTATTTTGTAGAACTTTTTTTTATTGTGTTGATAATATTTATTTTGTATGACTATTTTATTTGGTAAAACTTCTTTTATTTATTGTTTATGTATTCTTGTATTGCGTGAATTAGATAATTGAGAATTTTAAATGCTCATAAATACATTTTTTTTAATGTTTTTTCTAACAATACAAAAAAATTTGCAAAAAACGAAAAGAAAAAAAAAAAAAAAAAAAAAAAAAAAGACTGCTGTTGGAGTCGCCATCCGGCGTGGCAGAAATAATTGGAGTCGCCACGCCACGTGGCGGCACTAATTGGAGTCGCCAGACCACGTGGCGACGAACCTTACTTTGCTTACACTCTTCAAAACGACCCCATTTTGTTTACTAATTTCAAAAACAGCAGTAGAAAAAAAACTGCCCCAGGCATCAGGTACCTTGCATAATGGTGGGGCAGTTTTTTTTTTCTAGGATAGTTTTTAAGATTAGTAAACAAAATAGGGTATGTCGCCACGTGGCATGGCGACTCCATTTAGTGCCGCCACGCGGTGTGGCGACTCCATTTAGTGCTGTCATTGGAGCCGCCACGCGGCGTGGCGACTCCATTTGGTACCACCACGTGGCAGTCAATTTTTTTTTTTTTTAATTTTTTATATTCGGATTTTCAAAAAAATTTGTAATAAAAAAATGTACAACTTTAAAAATACCTAAACAATAAATAAAGGGAGTTTTACCAAATAAAATAGTCATACAAAATAAATATTTTTTTTCTCTGAAAAGCTCTATTTTCGATGGGGGTAGATATTTTCTTGGATTTTCACGGGTTGTTGATGTGTCTTGCATATTAATAATGAGCTTGAATCTTAGCTCCAAACTGAACCGAATTTCGTCGGAGAGAATGTCGGAGTGGTGGGGCGAAGTGGAGGCCGAGGATATGGAAGATGTGAGGCCGAAAAGAGTGTTCGCCGGAAGGAGAGCGGCGGTCAACTATGTTCATGACTTAAGGAAGAATAGGATATTTCTGAAACTTCAAGGGACGAATTGAAAAAAATTGAAAACTTTATTTGGAGCTTATTTTTGAAGTTTATAATTTAAGGGGTATTTGGGTCTTATCACGTCAAAATATTGAATCCCAATCGCATATTTGGCGAGAGCATCACACGACCAGTTAATAAGGATCTTAATATCGTTGACTATGCAGTGAGTACGTGCTAATTATTTTCACGTATAAATTTTTTTAGCCATTAGGGCATCTGTAGTGCCACTCCCAATTTGCTATTTTTGTCATAACATTAAAATATTGGGAGTGTTTGATAATTTTATCTCCTCTAGTGCTCTCCTCTAGTCTCCCCTAATGTGCCATGTGGCATGGGACTCCCAATTGGAGTGCTTAGAGCATCTCTAGTCACACCCCCTAAACCCACTTTCCCAATTAATCCCTAAACTATTGGGAAAAATAATGCTCTAGTGGGTTATTATAGAACCCCTATAATTTCCCTTAACCATTGGGATACCCTATCACACACCCCACAGTTGGGAGTTCTTTAGGAGAGAGAAAATGATGACTAGGAGTGAGAAAAAATGTTGGGGGTAATATTAATTATTTATTGTTTTATAAATTGTAATAAAATAGAAATATACATTTTTCTAATAATAATTATTTCTTTATTTTTTTTAAATAGTAATTCATTGTAATAAATATCAGAAAAAAATATAAATACATTAATCGTGATTTTTATCATTCTTTGAATGAACATTAATGTATAATTTTTTATTTTATTTTAATTTGTAAATTATTGAAAACCTTTAATCTAAAAAAATATGCTTGATTTTTTTAGTTTATCTCATTAATTTATTTTAAATTAAAATCAATTATTTGTTACCTTAAGTATATTATATGTATGTTATTTAAATTTAAATTGAAATATGTTATTTAAATTTAAATTGAAATATGTTATTTAAATTTAAATTGAAAATATGTTATTTAAATTTAAATTGATAAAGTATCTTGTAAAAATATACCTTAAGTATATTATATGTATGTAATATGTTATTTAAATTTAAATTTAAAATTATTAATGACTTAGATAATATGTTATTTAAATTTAAATTGATAAAGTATCTTGTAAAAATATTATAATTAAGTATAAAAAAAATATTATATTTAATTATAATTTTAATATATGAGGATAAGTTTTAGGGAATACTAACACTCACCACTAGAGAAACTTTTATTTTAGGGGAATTAAAAGTGGGTTATTTTTTTAGGGATTGGATAAATTGATGATGTGTTATATGGGTCCCACTATTTAGGGGGTGATTTTGGGGTAAATGACTAGAGAGCCTGACCCCGTCGCTCACTGGTGGCCGCCTTAGAAGGAGAGGGTGTGCGATTAGGAGGGGCATGGCTCGTGGACTGTTAAGTGTATATTTATACACTTAATTGTACCTTTTAATTGGAGCTTTTGGTGTGTTTTAATGATAATTGGTGCTTAAAATGGTTGTTATTTGTATTTTAGGTGCAAATTGAAGAATTGGCAACTTATGGGGTGAAAACTGCAAATTCGGAGAAAAAGTGGGCCAAAAGTGAAAAAATCAGATTTCTGCAGAATTGAAGACCGCGCGGCCGTGCGGATTTCAGGCGTAAATCTCACACGGCCGTCCGGATGGTCGAGGTGGCGCAGTGAAGGAAGTTTAATTACACAAGGAAACCCGCCCTATTATATTTTTGCACCCTATTTAAAGGCCAAAAGCACACAATTAGGAATTATCTTTTATTATCTTTTATCTTTAGTTTTTATTTTTCATCTTTCTACACGCAATCAAGGAGCACAAGAACGAAGACGAAGATTTGACGACTCTTCATCATAGTTCTCCTCTTTTATTATCTTTTATGATTTTTCATAGTTTTATTATGTTTTTCGTAACGAACATGAGTAGCTAAGTTTTTATTCTAGGATTTTATTGGAACCCTATGTGGTAATTCGAACCTATTTTTCTACGTTTATGCAAGTTTAATTCTTCGATTATTTCTTCTATCTTGATCTTATTTAGCGCATGAACGTAGCTAATTTATGTTGTTATTTGTTATTGTTAGAATTGATTGACAGATCGTTTTAATAATTAGAACAGGGATAGAAGAGCCTTCGAGTAGTTTTCACCGGGTGAGTGTGTTAATTGCATGTATTATCGTAGACATACAGATAATACCTTAGGTAGCCGTTTACGAGACTTGTTATTTAATGCTTTATTTCTACTAGGTTTGCATAGACATATAGTGAATCTTTTATGAATAATAGGCTTATAATACAGCGACAGCTGGTTATGAGTAATTTCGTGTCTTGGGTTAATAATCGGGAATCGTAACTTGCATGATAGGAGAATAATTGGGTGAAGAATTATCGCATAGGGGGAAGATAAAATCCTAGATCCGTTTTATATTGATAGTTTCTCGTGATTAATTGCTTTCTTAATTAGTTTAATTTATTTAGTTAATTAATTTGACAACCCTGCGTAGGCTGAATAAAAATCATAATTGTTAGGATTTGGTACTTAGGATTAAATAATTTGCGTATTCCCTGTGGGATCGACATCCGACTCTTACGAGTCTACTTTACTACTTGTTTGCGATACGTACACTTGCGTGTTGGTATTTAGCACCCAACAAGTTTTTGGCGCCGTTGCCGGGGAATACGGCTAAATTATTTATTTATCCTAATATTAAATTTGAGCAATTTTTCTTACTTCAGCCATTTTTTTTATTTTATTATTTTATTCTGTTTTAGGTACTTTTTATGCGAAGAAGACACGACACGAACTTGCTACCTCTGGACCCCGAAATTGAGCGAACGTTTAGGCAAGCCAGGAGAAATCAACGGTTAGCCCAAAACACTCCGGCAACGATGGAAGACGAGAATAATCGTGTGGGAGGTGACCAAGGGCGCCTACCGAATGCGGCAGGGGAAATCGTTATCGAGCAAGAGCAACGCCAGCTAATCAATCCACCGCCTCGTCAACGAGCACTGCATGAGTACACTGTCCCGACACTCAATGGGTTCCAATCAAGCATCCAGCAGCCCCCCATTGAAGCCAACAATTTCGAGATTCGAGCGGGACTCCTCACGATGCTCCAAAACAATGGTCTATTCAGCGGATTGGCTCATCAAGATCCACATCTTCACTTGGTCAACTTTCTCGAAACGTGTGACTCGCACAAGATGAACGGAGTAACACCCGAAGCATTGCAACTCCGCTTGTTCAAGCACTCTCTACAAGGAGCAGCTCGAGAATGGTTGCAAACTCGTGCACCGCACTCCATCTCGTCGTGGGCCCAGCTAGCTCAACTTTTCATGAACACATACAACTCCCCAACAAAAACTGAGAGAATCCGGCGAGAAATTCAAAACTTCATACAAGAAGCCGGTGAAGCATTATTCGAGACGTGGGAGCGGTTCAAACAGTTAGTAAGAAGGTGCCCGAATCACGGACTACAAGAGTGGCTCCAACTGCAAATATTTTACGATGGACTGCAAGACAACTCGAGGACAGTGCTCGACTCTGCAGCTGGAGGTATGTTCATGAGTTTGACCTATGACGAAGCATACGAACTCTTGGAGCGAATCGCTCGAAACAAATACATGCGGGCATCGGACCGGTCGAACAGCGGAGCAGTCAAGACGGGGGGAATTTTGGAGTTAGACGGAGTCACTGCAATCACGGCCCAATTGGAGAAGCTATCGAAGCAAGTAGCGGCTTTCCAGACTCAGCAAGTCCATGCAGTCCAAGCTCCCGATCAAAGCGTAGACGAAACGGAGTCGCTAAATTATGTGCATGACGCCAACCGACAACAGAGGAACCCGTACTCCAACACGTATAATCCGGGATGGAAGGATCATCCTAATTTTGGGTGGGGAGGAAATCAGCAGGGACAAAGGCAAGCACCCCCTCAAGGCCAACCGCCTAATTATTCACGACCAGCGCCCGGATTCCAAAATGCACCTCAAGCACCACCTCAAGGCGGAGACCTCGCAAATATCTTGGCCCAATTTATGACGACCACCCAAGCATCCATTCGAAATTTGGAAACACAGATGGGCCAATTTGCGACCCAATTGAACGCGAGGCCAGCCGGTACACTACCGTCAAATACGGAAGACCCTCGAAAAGGCACCAACGAACAATGCAAAGCCGTCAGTTTGAGGAATGGAAGACAATTAGACGAAGTGGCGAAGAAGGCAACAAGCAAAGATGGGGAGGAGCAACAAGAAAAAGAGGCGGAGACTCTGACAGATTCACCAGGTGAGAAAAGGGTCGTTGCGCCTAAGCCGACCCCTCAGGTACCTTATCCTCAACGCCAGATAAAGGCGAAAAATGAGTCGTATTACAAAAGTTTTCTTGAGCAATTGAATGAATTACATATTAATATTCCTTTTACTCGAGCACTTGAACTAATGCCTCATTGGGTGAAATTTTTGAAAGACATGGTATCAAAGAAACGAAAATTCGGTGAACATGAGATGATAGCTTTAACCGAACAATGCAGTGCCATTCTTACTCGCCCAATTCCACCAAAGCTTGGAGACCCGGGTAAGTTTACGATTCCAGTCGCTATCGGAGGTAAGTTCTTTGCAAAATCTCTCATAGATTTAGGTGCGAGCATTAATCTCATGCCTTTCTCGGTTTTTCAAAGTTTGGGATTAGGAGATATAAAATTGGTATCTGTGACTTTACAGTTAGCCGATAGATCCCTCATATACCCAAAAGGAATAGTAGAGGATGTGTTAGTTAAAGTAGATAAATTCATCTTTCCTGCAGATTTTGTAGTTCTTGATATGGAAGAAGATAAAGAAATTCCCTTGATTTTGGGAAGACCTTTTTTGAGAACGGGTAGAACTATAATTGATGTGTATAACGGAATTTTATCTATGTCTTTGGGGGATGAAACGATTAAATTTGATGTTTTCCGTACAATGAAACACCCTCAAGAGGTTGATGAATGCTTTGCTTTTTGATGTGTTAGATCAATTGAATTCTGATTTTGTTGAACCTTTAATTGCGGATCCGTTGCAAGAATCTTTGTGTGTAGGAACATCAGTTGAAGAAGAAGAAGTGACTGAACAATTATGTTGGTTGGATTCGGCAAAGCCGCTGTCAAGACCACGCTTTGAGAGTTTGGAGACGGAGCTCCCGTTATCTGTCACTTTTAAGCCTTCAGTGATCGAACCTCCGAAACTTGAGCTTAAAGTTTTACCATCTCATTTAAAATATATGTATCTTGGAGCTCATGAGATCTTACCTGTTATTATTTCTTCATCTTTGACAGGTCTACAGGAAAAGAGACTTTTGGAGGTCTTGCGAGAGCACAAGCTAGCACTTGGATGGACAATTGCCGACATCAAGGGCATAAGTCCAACTTTTCGCATGCACAAGATCATATTGGAGGAGAGCCATAAATCTTCGGTGGAACAACAGAGGCGATTGAACCCCATCATGAAGGAAGTTGTGAAGAAAGAAATCATGAAGTGGTTGGACGCAGGTATTATTTTTCCTATTTCCGATAGTGTGTGGGTTAGTCCGGTACAATGTGTACCCAAGAAGGGGGGAATGACTGTTATAAAAAACGAAAAAAATGAATTAATCCCTTCTAGGACAGTAACGGGTTGGCGAATTTGCATGGATTATAGAAAATTGAATAAAGCCACTCGAAAAGATCACTTCTCGTTGCCCTTTATTGATCGAATGCTTGATAGGCTAGCTTGTCAAGAATTTTATTGCTTTTTAGATGGGTATTCCGGTTATAACCAAATTGCCATAGCTCCCGAGGATCAAGACAAAACCACTTTTACTTGTCCTTTTGGTACCTTTGGTTTTAGACGTATGCCTTTTGGTTTGTGCAATGCTCCTGCTACTTTTCAACGTTGTATGATGGCAATTTTTACGGACATGGTTGAATGTGGTCTTGAAATTTGTATGGATGATTTTTCTGTCTTCGGTGATACCTATGACACTTGTCTCCAAATACTGGCTAAGGTTCTTCGCAGGTGTGAAGAGACAAACTTGGTGCTCAACTGGGAAAAGTGCCACTTTATGGTGCAAGAGGGGATTGTGCTAGGACACAAGGTGTCAAAGAAGGGGTTAGAAGTCGATCGAGCAAAAATTGAGACAATCGAGAAACTACCGCCACCAATTTCCGTAAAGGGAATTCGAAGTTTCTTGGGACATGCGGGATTCTATAGGCGGTTCATCAAAGATTTCTCCAAGGTAGCCAAACCATTATGCAATTTGTTGGAGAAGGACGTCAAATTCGATTTTAATGACGAATGCCTCAAAGCCTTCGACGACTTGAAAACAAGGTTAGTAACTGCCCCTATTATTGTTGTGCCCGATTGGAATGAACCTTTTGAGCTTATGTGTGATGCCATCGATTTTGCGGTAGGTGTCGTGTTGGGTCAAAGAAAGAATAAAATTTTTCATTCAATTTACTATGCTAGTAAAACTCTCAACGATGCACAATTGAATTATACCACCACTGAAAAAGAGTTACTAGCAGTTGTTTTTGCATTCGAAAAATTTAGATCATATCTTATTGGCACCAAAGTCATTGTCTTCACGGATCACTCGGCTTTAAAATATTTGATAGAAAAGAAAGAGGCAAAACCTAGACTTATTAGGTGGGTGTTATTGTTGCAAGAGTTCGATTTGAAAATTCGTGACCGTAAGGGTAGCGAAAACCAAGTAGCCGATCATTTATCTAGGCTAGAAACGGAAGTCAAAGATCCAATTTGCATTAATGAAAATTTTCCGGATGAACAATTGCTTGTTATTAATAATCAAGAAGTACCATGGTATGCGGATTTTGTGAATTATTTAGTTAGCCATGTACTACCACCCGAGCTCACTTTTCATCAACGAAAAAAGTTTTTACACGATGTGAATTTCTACTTTTGGGAAGAACCCTTTCTGTTTAGACAATGCAGCGGTTTAGTCATTCGAAGATGTGTACCGGAAAGCGAGCAAGGAGATATACTCTTCCACTGCCATGGCTCGGATTATGCGGGACATTATGGAGGAGAGCGCACGGCGAGAAAGGTGCTTCAATCAGGTTTCTTTTGGCCAACTTTGTTTAAAGATTGCTATAATTTTGTTTCAAGTTGTGATAGATGCCAGCGAGTTGGTAATATTTCAAGGAGGCACGAACTCCCATTAAATACAATGATCGAAGTAGAGCCCTTTGATGTATGGGGGATAGATTTTATGGGACCTTTTGTCCCATCATTCAATAACCTATACATCTTAGTGGCCGTCGATTATGTATCTAAATGGGTTGAGGCGACCGCCTTTCCTACTAATGATTCTGCAGTGGTTTGTGCTTTCTTAAAAAGACAGATTTTCACTCGTTTTGGAACGCCACGAGCAATTATTAGTGATAGAGGCACTCACTTTTGCAATAAACAATTCGAAGCACTCTTGGCCAAGTATGGAGTAAAGCACAAGGTCGCATTGGCCTACCACCCTCAGACGAACGGGCAAGCCGAGGTAACGAATCGTGAAATCAAAAACATCCTCGAAAAGGTTGTGAGTCCTACCCGGAAAGATTGGTCTAGAAAATTGGATGATGCACTTTGGGCATATCGTACGGCTTACAAAACTCCACTTGGGATGACACCGTTTCGTTTGATTTATGGCAAGGCGTGTCATCTACCGGTTGAATTGGAGCATAATGCGTTTTGGGCAATTAAAAAGCTGAATTTCGATATTGAAGCGTGCAAGGAGAAACGAATGTTGCAACTCAACGAGCTCGATGAATTGAGATTGAATGCGTATGAAAGCAATCGTGTATACAAGGAGAAAACCAAACGTTGGCACGATAACAAGATATTGCATCGAGAATTTCAAAAGGGGCAATTGGTTCTCCTCTACAACTCCCGTCTAAAGTTGTTTCCGGGAAAACTCAAGTCAAGATGGTCCGGACCGTTTACTATCCTCGACGTATTTCCTCACGGCGCAGTTGAATTATTGGATCCCGAAACCGAAAAATCGTTCAAAGTCAATGGGCAACGCCTCAAGCATTATCGTGGAGGGGAATTCAATCGCCAAGTGACTTCGGTCACGTTAGCTTGAACAAAGAAGCAGACAAAGTCCGGCTGAAGACTGTAAACTTAGCGCTTCTCGGGAGGCAACCCGAGCTTTCGTTTTTTTTTTTATGTTATTTTAAATTTTTAGTTTTGCTTTTATTTTATTTTATATTTGAAAAAAAAAAAAAAAAAAGTTTCAGGGGCACTAATAAGAAGTTTTTATTTTGCAGGGACCTAAATGAAATCATTCACACGGCCGTGCCAGAAAAGGGGAGGAATCTCACACGGCCGTGTGAAACTTCGGGGATGCTACTGTATAAAATCCGGAAATGGGACGGCCGTGCGGATTTTGCCCTTAAAATCCCGCACGGCCGTCCGAGAATTAAAGGGGCTACTGCCCAATTGTGCAAAATGGTGCGGTCGTGCGGATTTCTTCACTAAATCTCGCACGGCCGTGCGAATTAAAAAACTGGGCTATTTAAAAAGGGATTTTTATCATCACAAGTTTCATAATTCCCAATTCTCCCTCTCCCCCACTTCGAACCCTACCCCCTCTTTTCAAAATTTTCGATTTTCTTGGATGAAATTCACCGAAAATTCACCAATTGCACACACATACTTCTTAATCGTGGTGGTTTCTTGTTGATTTGCACAGGGGGGATTCAAGAAAGGTACAAATTTCTCCAAAAATCCATTCAACCAAGAACGCCCACAAGGTGTTCGACGAATTGCCCAAGTCAAGTTTGGGGGAAATTTTGCACATCAATCCACTCCTAATCCCTTCTACACACATTCTCAAGTCATGGGGAAACGAGGACGTGACGGAGAGGGCACTTCACAAGGCGAAGGCACTTCAAAAGGCAAGGGGAAGGGCAAGAAAACCGATCAAATTCCAACACCCGACGAAAATGCTTTTTGTGTCGAAGGCGCCGGTGCTCGTTTCGAGAAGCAAAAGGTGAAGAAATTAGTGACGGAGCGTGCCTATGAGATCACCCTTCCACAATTTGCCCCGTTACATCAAGAATTCATACGACGAGGGTGGCAAGCACTATTGGAACCGGAGGGGTCGATCAATTTATCGTTGGTCCGCGAGTTCTACGCCAACACCCGTATCCTCCTAACAACGGATCGGAAATCGAGCACGGTTCGAGGAAAGCGGGTCGATTGGTGTGCCCAAGCCATCAACTCCTTCTATCACCTCCGCCATACACCATTCAATTGGGAGCAAAAGAAACTCGCGGTTACAAGAAATCAAATCGCCGAGGTGTTGTGCGATGGACCTCCAATTTGGTCCAACCTCTCAACCGAAGAAGCGTACGAGTTGGAGTGGAAATGCATCAACCAAGTAGGCAAGGCGTGCCTTACGTTCATATGTGCCAACCTCATTCCCACCCGCTCGTGGACTCACGTGGACCCCGAACGGTGCGCTCTTGCATACTACATCCTCAAGGGCACACCGATCAACATAGGCGAAATCATTACCGAACGTTTTTGGATCTCCATGGTCAACAATGCCAAAGGGTTTTATTTCCCTTGCCTCGTTACCGGCTTATGCAAGAAGGCGAAGGTTCCAACCAAAACGACGGATATTCTCACATCGATTCGGAAGCCGATGAGTAACCTTGCGGCCCGACAATACCAGGCACCCATCCAAGATGGCGAGCAACCCGTCGATAACCAACCAATAGCTCCACCCGAGGGTCCAAGTACAAGTTCGGACCGGCGATTTCAAAGAAGAATGGAGCGAGAATTGGTGATCACGAGAAATCGGCTTGCCACGGTGGAGCACAAGGTGAGCACGATTGAATCCCTCCAACGGTGGTCGGGGAAGATGCTCCAAGCCATTGTGCGCCATTTGACATGCGGCAACCCCGAGTGCGAAGAACCGGCTCCGTTGCCCGCACCAATTCTTGAGCCGGTACCCGAGCTTTCGGATGATGAAGAAGATGGTGATGCTCATGCGCAAGGTGGAGTTGGTGAGCAACCCGACGATGGTCCCGACGCTTAAAAACAGGTGTTTCCTATCCTTAAACTCCGGGCGAATCACATTGAGGGCAATGTGAATTTTAAGTTTGGGGGTGGTTAACTACTTGTTTTCGTTTATGTGCGCTTTATTTGTGTTTTATTTTTTTATTTTGCATGCTTTAGTTTTTGTTTTACTTGCCGTTTTATTATTTCCGTTTTTATTATTTAAAAAAAAAAAAAAAAAAAAAAGAAAAAAATATTTTTCGATGCATCGATGAACTATGATGATGGGAGATGGTCAATGTTTGATGATGAGATTACTTGTTTTATGTTGATAAGGAGTATGTATTCGTTTAGCTTTCGATTCAACGGAACATAGAAGTAAATTATTGCTAGGAATCACACCTTGTGCATTGCTTTGGTTGAATGTTTTGCATTTTAAATTTGGAATTTATTTGTGCTCAATCATGCTTAGTTCGGTTTTAAATCTCACCTTAGGACATTTATGATACGAAGTGTTGGTAGTAAGTAATTTGGGATATGATTTGGGCCTTCTTTGAACCGTTTGAGCCTTTCAAGCCTACCCTTTTTGTCAAATTATCCTTAGAACCTTGATTTGAGCCTCGGAGAAAAGGTGTTCTTTCTTTTAGCCAATATGTAGAAGGTAGAAAAGTGGAGATTTTTGAATAATTATCCCTTGGAGGTCGGTCGAAAAATTCTTATAAGATCTGTCTTCTTCTTCGAAAAAAAAAAAGAAAAAAAATAATAATAATAGATATATATGTGCATCTTCATATATATATATATATCTAAATTCTTCGATTCGATAAAAAAAATAAAAAAAAAAATAAAAAAAAATAAAAAAAAGGAGAAGAAGAATAGATTAGAAGGGAGAAATAAGGACTAGTTGTTGAATTGTGTTGAAAACTCGATCCATTGCCTAAAAGGCAAATGTGTTGACGTGTGAATTTTGGAGAGTCGAGTTTATTAAAGTCCCTAGAGGTGAATTCATTGTTTCAAACGCCTATCTTTCACATTTTGGCGTAATCACCTCAATTCAAGAAAAAAAATTAGCCACACATACCCATATTACCTACCTCGGACCAAAGAGCCTAACAATTGAAAGCCACAAAGTCCCAATGATCCCAATAGCTTATTGTTCAATATTAGTTGAGTAAAATAATTTGGTGAGTATTTGGAGTCAAATATATGCATGTAAGTATAAATTCTCTCTATTTTTAACTTGCAAATATTGGATACTTGAAGCAATTGTATGATTTGTGGTTCTTGGTAATAGTGAGTGACTAAGTGCCGTTGAATGTTAAGCTTCCGAATACTTAGGAATTATCATCATAATTGCAAGTTCTGAAAACACGAAGTTGACCAATCGATCTATGTAATGAGATGTATAGTCGTGTTTTGTGTTCTTAATTTGATTTTACTTGAGGACAAGCAAAAGTTCAAGTTTGGGGGTGTGTTAAGTGTATATTTATACACTTAATTGTACCTTTTAATTGGAGCTTTTGGTGTGTTTTAATGATAATTGGTGCTTAAAATGGTTGTTATTTGTATTTTAGGTGCAAATTGAAGAATTGGCAACTTATGGGGTGAAAACTGCAAATTCGGAGAAAAAGTGGGCCAAAAGTGAAAAAATCAGATTTCTGCAGAATTGAAGACCGCGCGGCCGTGCGGATTTCAGGCGTAAATCTCACACGGCCGTCCGGATGGTCGAGGTGGCGCAGTGAAGGAAGTTTAATTACACAAGGAAACCCGCCCTATTATATTTTTGCACCCTATTTAAAGGCCAAAAGCACACAATTAGGAATTATCTTTTATTATCTTTTATCTTTAGTTTTTATTTTTCATCTTTCTACACGCAATCAAGGAGCACAAGAACGAAGACGAAGATTTGACGACTCTTCATCATAGTTCTCCTCTTTTATTATCTTTTATGATTTTTCGTAGTTTTATTATGTTTTTCGTAACGAACATGAGTAGCTAAGTTTTTATTCTAGGATTTTATTGGAACCATATGTGGTAATTCGAACCTATTTTTCTACGTTTATGCAAGTTTAATTCTTCGATTATTTCTTCTATCTTGATCTTATTTAGCGCATGAACGTAGCTAATTTATGTTGCTATTTGTTATTGTTAGAATTGATTGACAGATCGTTTTAATAATTAGAACAGTGATAGAAGAGCCTTCGAGTAGTTTTCACCGGATGAGTGTGTTAATTGCATGTATTATCGTAGACATACAGATAATACCTTAGGTAGCCGTTTACGAGACTTGTTATTTAATGCTTTATTTCTACTAGGTTTGCATAGACATATAGTGAATCTTTTATGAATAATAGGCTTATAATACAGCGACAACTGGTTATGAGTAATTTCGTGTCTTGGTTTAATAATCGTGAATCGTAACTTGCATGATAGGAGAATAATTGGGTGAAGAATTATCGCATAGGGGGAAGATAAAATCCTAGATCCGTTTTATATTGATAGTTTCTCGTGATTAATTGCTTTCTTAATTAGTTTAATTTATTTAGTTAATTAATTTGACAACCCTGCGTAGGCTGAATAAAAATCATAATTGTTAGGATTTGGTACTTAGGATTAAATAATTTGCGTATTCCCTGTGGGATCGACATCCGTCTCTTACGAGTCTACTTTACTACTTGTTTGCGATACGTACACTTGCGTGTTGGTATTTAGCACCCAACATGGACTCAGAAGGGGTGCGGGAGGACTGGGCGTGCTGCTTGGCGAGAGCCGCCTTCATAGCTTCTCGAATCATCTCGCCTGATGGAAAACACATGGCAAACATGCAACAATGGTTAACAATATTTAGCGTTGGTGGAATAAATCAAAATAATAACGAAATATGGAAATTATCCCTAATAAGTACCCAGCGGGCGAGGGTCAGACGAGGACATATCCCACAATCCAGCGCGGGCAAAAAGAGAGGGGCTAGCTACTATCTTTTCAACATCCCACAATTAGGGGGAGTGCGAGCGGTCAAGCGAGAGAGTACCTCCAAACAGTCGGGAGACACCCCAACAGGGCGAGGGGCTGTCTCGACATACGACGGATCAAAGCCCCAAGAAGTGGGCGAACGAATGAATAAAAAACGCTTGGGCCAATTATGTACTTTGTTAGTCAGACCCTTAAAAAGACCTACGCCAGGGCGAGCTGTAAGATGGAAAAAGCCAGAAGGAGAGCGATTCACCTTGAAGGCAGAATGGAACAACTCGCCGGAGGGAGCTATAGAGGCCTCGGCGCAGATAATAAAAAAGGCTGACATAAATTTAATAGACTTAGGAAGAAATTGGTTGATGGGCACGCGAAATTTGCGAGCCACATCCAAGAAAAAGGGGTGAACGGGCAGCGATAAACCCGAGAGCAATTTGTCAATATGCCAGGTCATATAGCCAGGAAGAGGGTGAAGGGAATCTTGCGAGGGGGGAGGAAGAGCTAAATCGTAGGAAATGTCTACCCCTTGACGAACGAGTAGGTCGCCAATATCGTCGGGGGTCAAAATCGAGTACTGGGGGTTGGTCAAAATGCAAACGGAGGGTTCCCTCACTTTCGGAACCCTAATAACCCCCTTCTCTCCGCTAGAGGGGGAGGTCGTATCGTCCCCCCCTTTATGTCGCGGGAGGAGTGGGGCCTTGCCTTTCTGCTTCTTCTGGCGAGCAGAGGTGGCCGGTGGGCCTCGGGTTTTGGATACCACGGCCCTCTTCTTGGGCCTATTTCTCTGTTCCGACAGAGGGCCGAGGCGAATTACAGGGGTACGAATCTCTCCGGAGGAAGAGGAGGAAGACTCGGAGGACATGGAGTAGAAGCAAAGGAGGAGAAACACGTAAAAAAAAAAAAGAAATGGAGAATCACAAAAGCAAGATAGAAAAGTATTTACCTGGATGAAAGGGAGGAACCGGAGGAGGAGAAAAGCAATTCCCGACGCCGGAGAAGGAAAGAGGAAAAAGAAGAGGGGCTGAAGGAGGAGGATGAATGTAAAGGAGAGGAGTGAGGAGGACTCCCCTTTTTATAGTCGGAAGTGCGGGATTTGAAGAGACCCGCCTGCGCTGCATTAATGGTGAGTGGACAGCGCAGGCGGCGCTGCAACTTCCAAAAAGAAAAAAAAAAAAAAAAAAAAAAAAAAAGAAAAACGGTTTTAATTAAATAGAATAATAAATTCAGTTATTTAATTATTCGGAATTTGTACGGTTTTTCTGCTACGGAATGTGAAACGAGACACGTTATTCGAAACAGTGCAAATGATTATGCTAAGAAGCGAGTCGTCGGAACGGGATACAAGCCGTCTCTCGCAAATGAGCGAACTCGCAGCCACTAGCATCAGGTCGCAAGTAACCGCGAGTGGGGGACTAGTTGATCCAGCCCGGTATCGCTTGATAGATCCAATAAAGACCAAAGGCCCAAACGAGGTCAAAAGGCACCATTAAGCCCATTAACAGAAGAGGGCCCATTAAACTGGTACTCGTTAGGCGAGAGGGACCAAGCAACGGGTCGCGAGTAACCCGCGAGCGAGAGGCTTCTCGCTGACTCGCTCTCCCTCCAAGCTTCTCGCCGCCAACCGGAGATGATCATTGTTGCACATGGGGATATTTAATGCACGTCCAATCTACTGACAAGCGCAGAGGAATGTCTTTTCGGCCCCTACTTTTTGCCCCCGCAGCCGCCAATGAAATGACGGATTAAACTGCATCGAAGGTAATTTGAGGTCCGGATGCCTAATTACCGCGAAAGGGACAGGTAAATTAAATTGAAGAATATTTGACGTCCGTCCCTTTCTTTAGTATAAATAGGGGCAGTAAATACAGGTAAAAACACAAGAAAAAATCATATACCTAAATTGCACACATAAACATAATATCTTCTTGAGAAAGTTACTGACTTGGCCGTCGGAGTGCTAACTCCGGCCTAAGTCCGGTTATTTTCTTCCTTGTAGGTTTACCGTGGTCTCCGGTCCAAATTCAGGCCTACTCAACTCTTTAAACCAGCCCACCACGAATCCAGTCGGATCAACAGTCAATGACAGTTAATTAACGTAATTGTACTGCCGTTGGCAATACATTTATGTAATTGTTCTGCCGTTGACAGTAAATTAACTTAATATTATTATTTTTTTTTTTTGTTAATTTTTTTTTTTTATTTGTTGACTAGTCAACGTAATTATATTACTGCCGTTGACAGTAAAATAACTGTAAACACAATAATATTACTGTCAACAACATCAATTATAACTTTTTGGGGTTTTTTATTTTGTTTGAGTTATTCACGGAGTAACGTAATAATATTACTGTCTATTATTGTAATATTACTGTAAATACAATAATATTACTGTGGTTGACGGTAATATTACAGTTGTTATAGTAATATTGCTGTAAACCACGTCAATATTATTATTTTGTTTGAAATTTTTTGTTTGTTTGAATTATTCACTGAGTAACGTAATAATATTACTGTCACTCACAGTAATATTAATTCTTTTGGCTTTTTTATGTTTACATTTGTTGAATGGTCAACATAGTAATATTACTCTATTACACAATAATAATGAGTTTTGTTGTATTAATATTAGTATGCTAGAGATTATTATAGCAATATTACTGTGTAAAACTATAGTTAAGTTAATTTTACTGTGTTTAACAGTAATATAGTTAATATCACTGTCAATCACAGCAATATTGTTGTTTAAACGAAAAAAAAATTACAGAAAGAAAGAAAAGAAAAAAAAAGAAATCAAAAATCAAAAAAGTCAACGCTGGAGACGGCGAAAATATCCGAAAGAAAAAAAAATGAAAAGTCAACGCCGGAATCCGGCGGGAAAAAAAAGTTTTGGGTCAAAATTGAATAATTTGTGAAATTTGGGGTCAACTTGAGGTTAAATAAAGTTAAGGATGAAATTGGAGCTTATTAAAGTATGAGGGGTTATTTTAGTCCTTTACAAAAATCTGGACTATGTGTGGACTTATTGGTAAACGAGTTTTTTGCCAGAATTTCTTTATGAATAAGTACTCTTTGATGGGCTTATTTATAATGACCCCATATTTTTTCATCCACGCATATATATATATATATATATATATATATATATATATATATATATATATATATATATATATATATATATATATATATATATATATAAAAGTGAGCGAGAGAGATTCCAAATTTCAAAGAGAATCAGAAAGAAAGAAAAAAAAGAAAAACAGCACAAAGAAATGGCTAGACGTGGAAGAGGACGTCCAAAGAAGATTGCATCTGATAACTTGTGATCAAAGGATCTTCTCCTATTCGTGGGCCGACTCGAAGCAAGGTCTTAAAGTGGATTGGATGAGTTCGCTAAAGAAGCTATGAAGGAGAGACAAGAAAGAGAATCAGCTCGCCTCGATTGATCGCCCATTATGGTAGGAAGACGAGCTACTTAGGGAGACCAAGGGAAGTAGGGAATAGAAGTTCTAATAGAATAATAGTTCTTCAGAATTAAAGATAGGAAAAAGGTCATCCAGCTTATATAAGGGCTTGTAGTTAACCCAAAAATGGTTAAATTTTACATCAATAATATATGTTTTTTTTTTTCTAAACTCTATCTTCACATTCTATTGACTGCTTCATAATCACTGTTGATAAGGAGATCTTGAGGGTGTGGATTTTTAGTACCATCATCAACATTGATTGCGATACATCAATCAAAGGTACAAAAATGATCCCGGCACAACGATTCATAACGACAAGGTGGGGGACATGGTCAAAAAAACAAAGCTTTATTCGGATTAGAAATTATTAAGCATTTGCATTTGCATTTTGGTGCGATGATTCTCTTTCCTGTTAGACAAGATAAAAATTATTATAATTGAAAAAAAAAAAGAGTCAGTTTCAATGGTGTGTTGAAATAAATCGACATTTGAGTAGCAATGAGTGGAGCCGTCTCTTTGACTACCTCGAACACATGGCATTTTTCGACTACCTCGAACAAATGGCAGTGACTCTCGCTATTCTCTACCCTTGTGGGCTCAAAGACTCTTTGGTTGCGCAATCAATTTATCCACCATCAATCAGTTGGATAATATTCATTTTCCTACGGTGTTGCTCCAACCTAAGAAGTTATTTGAGTAACCAAACATTCAATAAGTTCTAATTATTTAATTAATCATGACTAAAAAGGAAGCGGTAAACACTGAATAACCTAAACATAAATATTTGCAGCATTTGAATTTAAAGTTGGACAAATATACATTTTCTCTCACCTGGTCATCTCCCAAGAAAAGAAGCAAGAAGATTTCATAATAAAACCATTTCCCAAAAAAGAAAACACAAATAAAACAAAAACAATATAATTAATGCTAACTAGCAAAAGCTATATATTAATTAATATCACTATAACAATCCAGCAGAGAAAGGTATACTAGTAAAAGGCAACCAAGCATCTCCCATGGTGAAATTATAAACACTGAAGTTCAAAGCTTGAGAAGCATTCATCACATTGTAACCTGATATGCCTAATTGGGCCAGCCTAATGGGCCTACAATTTCTTTATCTATTGGGCCACGAGCCCAATATCTAAGATCATTATCACCGAGGCCCAATCACCTTCAAATAAGGTTTGGGCCCAACAATCTGCCCCCAAAATATTTCACTCGCCAAGGGTTATCGATTCCCTGGGGGCTTACATCTGCCCCCAAAATATTTCACTCGCCAAGGATTATCGACTCCCTGGGGGCTTACTTCTGCCCCCAAAATATTTCGTTCGCCAAGGGTTACCGACTCCCTGGGGGCTTACATCTGCCCCCAAAATATCTCGCTCGCCAAGGGTTATCGACTCCCTGTGGTATACAGTGCCCCCAAAATATTTCGCTCGCCAAGGGTTATCGACTCCCTGGGGGCTTACATCTGCCCCCAAAATATTTCGTTCGCCAAGGGTTATCGACTCCCTGGGGGTTTACAGTGCCCCCAAAATATTTTGTTCGCCATGGGTCATCGACTCTCAGGGGGCCTACTTCCGCCCCCCCTCGAACGGTTCAGATAACCGAAGAGGACCTTCAGCGTATGATCGCCGAAACTTCAACAAAATCAACTTCTACTTGCTCCTCTAACGGTTCAGATAACCGATAAGGACCTCTAGCATACGACAGCGAAAACTTCAACTCGTGTTGTCACTGAAGCAAACGACACAACCGTGTGCATCCACCTCAGACCATAGGTCTCGAGCGCCTCATCCTACAATGGGTAGTTAACCCATCCCAAGGTTGGGCATCACCCTTACCTTTCAACCCCAAGTGGGTTCACATCACATCTCAAGAGACGAGTATAATCTCCCTACTCAAAAAATATAACATCCCAAGGGGTGAACATCAACCACCAAAGTAAAAAAAAAGGGGGTAAAATCGCGCACGCGAGACCCAAGAAAAAGAAGATGAGAAGAAAAAAAAATCAAAGAAGAAGAAAAAAGAAGAAGATGAGAAGAAAGAAAAAGAAAAAAAGAAGAAGATGATGAAAAAAGAGAGTAAAAGAAGAAGAATTAGAAGAAGAAAGAAAGAAGAAAGAAGAAGAAAAAAGGAAAAGAGAGAAAAAGAAGAAGAATTGGAAGAAAAAAGAAAAAAAACAAAAAAGAGAAGAAGAAGATAAAGAAGAAAGAAAAAGAAGAAAAAGAAAAAAAGAAAAAAGAAAAGAAAAAGAAAAAAAAGACAAGAAAAAACGCGCGTGTCAGCGCGCTCTGCCCAAGGGTGCCTTGGTCCGCGCGAACGCACGGTAAAAAAAAAAAAAAAAAAAAAAAAAAATCCAGAACGCGCGTGGCGCTCACGCGCGCGTGCGTGTCACGCGCCCAGGTGTACAGCGCCTCATGCCTCTGCGCGCGTGCATCGCACGCGCCCGTTCTCTCTCTCCGCGCGTGCAAAGCACGCGCCGCACTCCCTCTCTCCCGCGCGTGAATTGTACGCGCCTGCACCTCTTTCCGCGCGCGCGCGGCTACCCATGCCACCCATCAAATCGCGCGCCCCCCTACACCTCAAATCGCGCGCGCGCCTCCCCTATATACATTTAATCGCGTGCAACTTTTACTACACTCCACCAAATTGCGCGTAGTTTTTGACGCGCTTCGTTAAATCGCAAGGAACTTTCACCGTCCTCCACCAAATTGCGCATAGATTTTGACTCGATTCACCAAATCGCACGAAAATTTCAACGCGCTCCACCAAATTGCGCGAGCTCTTTAACGCACCTACCAAATTGCGTTCGCTATCAAATGAAAAAAAAAATTAATTATTTCTCCACGCCATGCCAACGATTAACGCAAGACTACAGCACCGATCTACTCTCAATACGATCCGGTACCCCTTTCGACTTGGCTCCCACATCGTCTCGAGAGTGGGGGGCTTGCGAGACAACTCCCACGAGGAGCCAACTCGCTCCGTCCTATAACCCGTTGCGAGGTAACTCAACTCCATCGGGTCTCATAACCACAGCGAGATAACTCCTACGAGGAGACCACTCGCTCTGTCCCACAATTCGCAGCGAGACAACTCCCACGAGGAGCCAACTCGCCCGATACTACAACCCGTAGCGAGACGACTCCCACGTACAACCACCTCGCTTGATAATAAGACTCGCAGCGAGACAACTCCCACGAGGAGACAACTCGCTCAGAGCAACCTCAATCCGCACGCTCCTTAATCGCGCGTCATCCAATGCTCCTACAACTTCGCTGCAAGACAACTCTCTTGAAGAGACAACTCGCTCGCAATGCACTACATAATCGCAAGCTCAAGTTAGCACGATTACAACCCTAGAAACACTTAGAGATATTATGAGAATCTATATAGCCTGGCCAGCTTGATTACTCAAAATTTATCTACTTGTTTTCGATGGGTCCTTCATTAAAACGTGGCCACGGTCCAAACATACTTACGACCCACGAGGTCTAACAAGGGGCACGATCCCCATAAAAAAACTCTTGAGAGCCTGATCCCCTCCTCAAGTACATCACGCACAAGGCTATATGTAAACACATACAAGCAACGCGTCAAAACATTGGCAATGTCGATAAATAACAACTCCCACGAGGAGAATACTAGCTCCGTGCTACTACATTATCACGAGACAACTCCCACGAGGAGATAACTCGATCAACTCTATTACCCCACGACGAGACAACTCCCATGAGGAGATTACTTGATCCGTGCTACCACATTATCGCGAAACAACTCCCACGAGGAGATAACTCGATCAACTATATTACCCCGCGACGAGACAACTCCCACGAGGAGATAATTCGCTACTACATCGTCGCGGGACAACACCGACGACTCAAATAACTTACATAGCGACAACTTGGTCGCGCTACGCGCCAACGCGCATTCACGCCCCTCCGACACACGCTCCAACGCGTTTTCGCACACCATCGACTACTACAATTTTTACTCTCGACACGATCTGTCACCCATTCCAATAAGGCCCCCACATCGACTCGAGAGTGGGGGGCTTAATGATATGCCTAATTGGGCCAGCCCAATGGGCCTACAATTTCTTTATCTATTGGGCCACGAGCCCAATATCTAAGACCATTATCACCGTGGCCCAATCACCTTCAAATAAGGTTTGGGCCCAACAATCTCATCTAAGCTATAAATAAATGTTTGAACTCATTCCTCAAGGTACGTCCTATTAACTGAGTAATACTATCAACTGTATTCTCTGGACTATTTCCACTATCAGCACGTCTGACTTGAGCGTCGGAGGGGTTTCCGCCGGATCAACCCCCGGCGTAGTTCACGTGTGCTCATTTCGCAGGTACCTCCGGATCATCAAGTTGTCAAGCTACTGATCCGCTTTGCTCTCCCAGTTCATTTTCTACACCACCCTAGGTGAGCTATATTTTAGCATCATCATAACCATGCCACGTCACCCTCATACTCGTCCCGGCACCCGGACCATAATTCCCATACTCCCCGTAATAAAGCGTATCTTTTCCGTAAGTCCCGTTCCACTCCAACCATCCGATCGGGTCGATCAAATCCCCTATATACGATGGCATGTACGCCGTTCTCGAGTACTCCTTCCAAGGCCTACCGAGATAATTATAACTAATATAATAATTCGAATTATAATAATCCGGTGACGACGTACTACTAGCTTGGAGGATACTGCAGTTGTGGATGGATATCCCGGTATTTTGATTCGGATCCGTTCGGCCTTGTGCGGTGAACGCGATTTTTTGGGTTTCGGGCGAAGAGGTTGCAGCTTTGGAATACGGCGGCCGCGTTGCCAAATATGAAGTCTACCGTGCCGTAGACGTTGCAGTCTTGGTAGAATTGTCGGAGCGAGTGGGCGTAGAGTGTGTCTTGGTAGCTGTTGGTTGGAATACCTACACGCAAGTGCACGTATCGTACAAGTAATAAAGTGGACAATTAAGTCCGGATATAGATCCCACAGAGAATATTTAATTATTTAATTAGACGCTAAATTCTACCAATTATTATCAAGCCCACCCTACACAGTCGACTTTAGAGAGAATTAACTAAATTAAAGCAAATTAAAAAGACAAAGCAAGAAAGCAAATTAAACACGAAGATTTATCAGAGTAAACAAGCCAAGGATTTTATTCTTCCCCCTACGTTATTATTACTCCCCCCCAATTCCTTCAATTATGCAAGAAATTAACCCGGATTATTAACGTGAGATGTTAAATTAATCATAACCCGCTTCCGCGTGTATTACGATTCTAATACTCTAGATTCAATTATTGTATTCCTACGCAATTAATTCTAGAACAAATCGTTAAGCACAAATCTCAATAATGGCTACCTAAGAGATTAACTATATTCATATGTTAATACCACACAGGCTCTTCTACCACTGTTCTAATTATTAACCCGATCTTCCGATTCATGCGATTAACAATAACATAAAAGCACATAAAGCGGACAGTTTCATGAACTTAATAAAACAAGTAGAAGAAATAATCCGGAAGTAAAACTTGCATAAAATCATAGAAAAGGGTTCATAAATCCCACATAGGGTTCCAAATAAAATCCTAGAAACTAAAGACTTAGCTACTCGTGATTCTTATGATAAAGAAAATAAAAGAAATAAATTAAATAAGAAAAACTATGCTTGAGTCTTCGTTGATCTTCGTTCCTCGCGTATTGTGGTGTAAAATTTCGTGCTTATGGTGGAGACTTGTTGCTTTTATAGGCTTTTCTTGATAAGGAAGTAGTGGAAACCTAATAGGAATCAATTTCCGCAACTTTCCCCCATCATGATTTGTTCTTCGATTTTCGCCATGTTGGAGTCCGAATTTTGGAATGTTGTGTGAATAAGAATTGTAGCCCTTTAAATTAGCTATACAATGCCGCAAAAATAAGCTGATTTGGAGTTCGTATGAGAGAGATATGCTCGAAATGGTGGACACTGCCAAAGCTGTGGAGAGATTCCTTCTTCCAATTTGATTTATTTCCTTATTTGCAATTTTTTCCTTTCTTTTTGATCTTTTTTCCTTCATGGACACATAATTCTCGTTTTTGACCTATAAAACACAAAATCAATCAATTAAAGCACAAATATAATTAAATCTAAACAAAAGATACACGTAAAGTAAACACATTGAGCGTAAAATCTACACTCAACAGTAGCCCTCGAAGGAGCAGCGGTAGAATATGGAGAGGTCCGCGGTGTTCCTCACGGCCACCGCTTGGTGCTTATGTGGGCCCGCCGTGTTTTGGAATGTTATGTCGATCGCAACGAAGCGTTCGCCGTAAACGGCTGTGGTTAGAGAGAGAAGGATTAGATCAATTAATAAGGAATCAAGTGGATAATTGTTTTGTGGGTTTCTTGCAAAAACTATCCTTGTGTAAACTCTAATTGTCGTAAAAGTCCCTGTGTTAAAATAATTAGCAAATACCCCCTATAAAAGGTAGTCAAAGCCAAAAAACCCCCTTAAAGATTTTCGTGTGCTGCACGCGTGGGTTGGGCAACTGGCGGTGTGTTTTTTTACCTGAAAAGACACAAATACCCTTTAAATCATTTTTTTCAAAAATTACAATTCATCCTGAATTTTTTATAAACCAAAATGAAATTTTCATAATTTTCGATGTAATCCCTGACAATTTCAAAAACACCATCTCTCCAAATGATCTCATCCCCAATTGTTTCGAACTAATTGGAGGAGGAGAAACCGGAGCCCAATTTCTGGAGAGAGCTGCTGAGACCCTTTGCCGTACAAGGAGATGCTCGACTACTCCATCTCCGTCGATTATACCAGCCCTTCTCCATTCTTCAAGCCACCCACAAACCCCCGATTCCAGAAACAAAATACACCACTTCCCCAGATATAATTCGATTAGAACCACATAATATTATTGTTTTGGGAGTACACAATCCATTTCCATGTTTTAGGTTTTGACATTCGATTTGAGTACAAAAATAAAACAAAATATATGATGGTGGAGGGACGTTGAGGTGATGGGATTTTGATGGTGGTTTGATGATGGCGGAAAGCCGGTGGCGAAAGGCGGTCGGCGGCGATGTGGGACGAAAACCAAATGCAGGATACGTTTCGTTGAACGTGTTTGTTGCTTGCTTTATCAGACATCACATTTCATACTTAGCTATTTTTTGTTTTTTCCCTTTTTCCTTCTCCTTGGTAAGGATACTTTTGTCATTTTCCTTAAGTCAACTGTAAAATCCGAATTAAGGGGTTGTGTGTAGGGGTGGTAAACGAGCCGAGCCGGCTCCCGAACTCGACGAGCCGGCTCAAAAAAAGCTCGAACTCGAGCTCGGGTTTTTCGAGCTCGAGCTCGAGCCTAAAATTAGTTGTTCGGCAGCTCGCGAGCCGGCTCGCGAGCTGCCTTCTCTCTCTCTTTTTTTTTTTTAAAAAAAATTTACATATATATATATATATATATATATATATATATATATATATATATATATATATATATATATATATATATATATATATATATATATA
>NW_012194213.1:736192-750896 GCF_000504015.1 Erythranthe guttata | reverse complement strand
ATATTACTTAAATAATTCATAATAATAATAATAATAATAATAATAATAATAATAATAATAATAATAATAATAATAATAATAATAATAATAATAATAATAATAATAATAATAATAATAATAATAATAATAATAATAATAATAATAATAATAATAATAATAATAATAATAATAGAAAAAATAAAAATATATATAACTAGAGTTCATTATTAATTTTATAATTTTTTTTTATTTTCCTATGAATAATTTTTAATAAAAAAAATGATTTTAATAAATAAAAAAAAAATTAAATAAGCTCGAGCTCGGCTCGTTTCCACCCCTAGTTGTGTGCTATACTTAACACAAAATAGGGGGTTTCTTGATAATTCTTTTATCATAGGGACTTTTTCGCCAATTAGAAATAATACAGGGGGGTTTGTGCTATTAGCTCCTTTTAGATCTTTAGAAACTATACTTTGGTGAAGTAAAGATTATTTCTATGTTACACTTGATGATTTTTTTCTGTTGATCTACACACACCAATGTGGATGTGTGTATCTGTGTGTATATGAATGGTAAAGATTTACGTGGTGTATTTCACCTAGTGTAACATGGTATAAGCCCGAAATAAAATAAACATACCGAAAGTAGCGGAGTTGAAGGTAGTGTAGCCATCGATAACGTTACGGTTTCCCGTAACGACAGTAGCGTTGATCCCATCTCCGATTAACATAATATTTTTCTTGTTTTTGGGCACGACAATGTATTCTTGGTAGTAACCTTGTTTAGCGTAAATGACGAAGTAGCCATCGTCAACTACCGAGTTATTAGGCGCGAATGCAACCGCTTCGTTTATTGATGAAAAGTTGGCCCCACCGTAAGGGCTAACTGTGACCGTGTTGTTAATGCGAATTCCACTTTCCGTTAATACTTGTCCTAGAAGTCGATTTGATGCCTTCTTAGATCCTAATTTTGGCACTAGCAAAACCTGTTTCCAAACATATAACAATGTTACGTTATTGTAACCCTCTCTTTGTAATGAATATAATTATACGTGTTGAAATTTGGAAAGAAAAATCAAATAATTTCCACACTAGATTCGAAATGGGTCAAACAAAATAAGAACAAATTCTATTCGTGAACAAATCAAGCTTGAACACATATTTTTTAGTATGAAGCAAATCGAGCTAGATTAGAATAAAAAAATGATGAGATGGCATAGAAAATCGAGCCCGTCGAGCTCTCCATCTGTGTTTGGTTCGATTAAAGTTCGGTCGTCGAGTAAATTACTAATCAAATTAAGTTCAAACTTGACTTGAAACTTTCATAAAAGTTTAATTAAATTTGAACAACTACGCGATCAATTCGACTCCATTCATTTACACCTGTATAAATATATAAGCACTAATGAAGAAACTGCTCCACGTGAGTTATTTTAGGTCTTGCCAAACTCCATTATTTTCCCAACTTGTGTGCATCTATTATATGTAGTGTTAAGTTATACAGCAAGTAGCCTTATTATTATTATCACTATTTAACTCTTGTGTCATCTGAATTTACTATTTATATTTGTATTATAGGGGAGTTAGATGTTACACCTGGTTATTTACAGAGTGGATTTAGATTTAAACCATATGTTTAATTAAATAACTATATATTAATCACATATACATGGGTGTGTGTAATTATATGTAGATTTACTGTTCAATGCCCAACATACATTATTATTTTCAGACAAAAAATAAAAAAAATGTTATAATATTATGGACTATAGCACTTAATTTATAGTATGACAAGTGTCCTAGATAGGTGTCAAAATTAAACTATAGAAGTTACCAAGTAATGACATGTGTAATGGTGACTAAGGCATTCTCATGCCTATAAATACTTGTATTTTGTGTTGAAATGAATAATAGAAAAAGAGCTTTTAGCAAGCGGCACCCCTATGATATGTCTAATTGCCGAAAAAGTCCCTATGTAAAAACAATTAGCACTTACCCCCCTATGTTAACAAGTCAAAGTCACCCGCCCCCCTACCAGCAAATCGTGTGACATACGCGCGTTTTGTGCGACTTGTTGATGGTTTTTTGACTTGAAAGTCTCAAATGCCCCTAAAATCTTTTTTATAATAAACATAAATTCAATAGAACTTAAATATAAATAATACAAATTCTTGGGTCAAATCGCAAAATTTAGAAACTTTTTTGAAACCCTTTTTCCCCTTTTTCTTCTCAGACGACGGTGTGGAGACCAACCGGCAACCACCATCTGCATCTTCTTAGAGTTCCGATATGGATGTCGAGAGGACATCTCCGAAGGAGTTTAGAAGATTAGGGAATGGATTTTCAGTTGACGGAGCCGCCGCCAATGGAGGTAATCGGTCAAATCGAATCCACCAACGGTGGAGGTATTATTTGAAATTCCCATCTCGAGACTTCAATTCTTGGTCGGCGGAGAGAGGTGGCGGAAATGGTGGATGATAGATGATGGATGGCGGAGAATATGATGGGTTTTGGGTGGGGTGGGGTGGGGGGAGGGGGGTGGGTGGGGTTGGCTGGCACGTTTGGGGAAGAAGATGGCTTTTTTTAAGTTTTTTTTCTTCCTTTTCTTTTATTTTCATTTTTTTATATGTTTTATTAAAACAAAAAATAAAATTCTAAAACTATAAAATTTTTAAATCAATATATATTGTTTAATTATGTTTTTTGAAATATTAAGTTTCTCTTATTTATATTTTATTTTTATTAAAGTATATAAAAAAAATTTGGGGTTTGTTTCACAATTTGGAAAAATAGTTGTTTAGGACAAGGGTACTATAGTCATTTCAAGGCAGTCAACGAATTTTATTTGAATCAGGGGCTGTAGGCTAAATAAAACCCATCATAGGGGGGTTAAAGCTAATTGTTTTAACACGGGGGCCTTTGCGGAAATTAGACATTTCACAGGGGGGTGTATGCAATTAACTCAATAGAAAAAGGGAGAGCATTTGCAACGGATGCCCTATTAATAAAGGAAAAACAGACTCCAATGATTGAATGCCACGTGTTACCTATTTCACAAGAATTTAAGCACCGCACATCATCACACTGCAACCACAGTAGCATATTAATATACCTAATTACTCTAATAAATAATAGTGTGTCGAAAAATGAATTTATTTGAAATATTATAATTAAGAATTTGTTTGTAAATAACCCGAAAATCCGAAACCCGAAACCCGAAAATCCGAAATCCTAAACCCGAAACTCGAAAACCCGAGAAACCCTAAACCCGACCAAAACTTGAAAACCAAAACCCGAAATCTGAAACCCGAAACTCGAAAACGTGAAACGCGAAACCCAAAACTCGAAACCCGAAAACCCGTAATCCAAAACCCGAAAACCCGAAATCCAAAACCCGAAACCGGTAATAAAAATTATGTAATCAGTAAAAGTAAAAAATAAAATAAATAAATAAATAAAAGATTTATATTATAATTTAGCACCAATAGTGCAATTTTTGTCCACGTGTTTGTCAATCAAAGGCATCCGATTATCTCACTTAAACGGAGAGTCCGTTTTTAATGAGACAACCTACAAATTGATTGACAGCCCCGTATTGGGGGGCTTATATTGCTCATTTCAGGGGGAGCAATAGTGCGCTGCACTCTTTTTTCCCTTACGACTGGTTTTCATCCCATTGGGTTTTCCAGCTAAGGTTTTTAACGAGGCAGCTTATGCACACGACTTGGATTTGAGTTATGCACTTTTTTTCCCTTCTGATCGGTTTTTCCCACTGGGTTTTCCGGCTTAAGGTTTTTAATGAGGCATTAATTCAGTCGATACAATAGTGCTACGTCCAAGGGGGAGTGTTATAATATTATGGACTATAGCACTTAATTTATAGCATGACAAGTGTCCTAGATAGGTGTCAAAATTAAACTATAGAAGTTACCAAGTAATGACATGTGTAATGGTGACTAAGACATTCTCATGCCTATAAATACTTGTATTTTGTGTTGAAATGAATAATAGAAAAATACACCTTTTGCTAGCATTTTTATCTCTCTCTATTCTCTCTCCTCACACACACTCTCTCTCTATCTTTCCCACTTACATTCTCTATACACACATAGTATAATATATTACATTATGTATAATATTATATTAGATAATGTATATCATATATACATATATGACATCCGTATATACATATATAAACATATATATTAGATTCAATATTAATAACTAACTAATATTGATTAATTAATAATATTCACACCATTAGCGTTTCTAGTAAAATATTTAATAAACGAGCTAATGGGAATTATTTCACAACACGTTATCAGCACGAGGTTCTGCTCGAAAAATGGTAGGTTATGTAAGTTTGTTTATGTTATTATTTATTTTAGGGTTAACTGCAAAAAATCCCCTAAACTTTGGACGTTTTTGCGCTTTACCCCCTGAACGGAAAAAAGTTGCACGAGCATACCTAAACTTACGTATTTTTAGCACCGATTAAGAAATAGTCCATTTTTGGACATTTCTGGCCGGAATCAAAATCACGTGCCTTGCACGTGAATATAGCAGGGTTAAAATAGTATTTTCCCCTCAACCTCCTTCATATTTACAATCCTTCTTCTTCCCACCTCCCTTAACCGTCACTCTCACTTTCTCTCTCACACACCCACACACACACACACTCACAAATTCACCTTCCAGCTTAATTGCAACTGAGAATTTCAAAAAAAAGAAAAAGAAAAGAAAAACCCAGTTGTTGATAATCAATCAATCATCTCCTCTGTTTGTTAAATCAAAGACAGAGGAATGAGTTCAACTCTGCTCTACAACCCAATCAACCCATCAACAGCGCTGTATTCAAGAACCCCTTTTCTAATTCCCAAGGATTTTCCGGCGGGGTTGTCACCGAACCAGTAACCCCTCTCGAGGAATCCAGAAAATGGGTTCTCCAAGAAATTTACAACCAGAGCCAAGGCCGCCGCCGCCGTGGCCGAGCCGGCAAGAGCCGAGCCGCCGTCTAAGGAAAAGAAGAAGATGAGGGTTTTGGTGGCCGGCGGCGGAATTGGGGGGCTGGTTTTCGCTTTGGCGGCGAAGAGGAGAGGGTTTGACGTGGTGGTGTTCGAGAAGGATTTGAGTGCAATTAGAGGGGAGGGGCAATATAGGGGGCCGATTCAGATACAGAGCAACGCATTGGCTGCTTTGGAAGCCATTGATATGGATGTTGCTGATGAGGTTTTGAGCTCCGGCTGTATCACCGGTGATCGGATTAATGGCTTGGTTGATGGCATTTCTATTACATTTTTTAGGGGAAAATACTATTTTAACCCTGCTATATTCACGTGCAAGGCACGTGATTTTGATTCCGGCCAGAAATGTCCAAAAATGGACTATTTCTTAATCGGTGCTAAAAATACGTAAGTTTAGGTATGCTCGTGCAACTTTTTTCCGTTCAGGGGGTAAAGCGCAAAAACGTCCAAAGTTTAGGGGATTTTTTGCAGTTAACCCTTTATTTTATTTGATAAAATCCAGATTCTCGATATCAAATGGTGAAGCGAATACTACGGCATTTATACGCCACCGATTTTCGGAGGAAAGGAAGGATATATATTTATAATTATGTACATGTTGATTTATGAGAAGAAAAAAAAAAGTTATTATCTCTCGCCTCGGCTATGAAAATTACTCCGAACATAATGTTCGTAGAGATGGTGGACATCGTAGTCCCCGATAATGGTCGATATAGAAGCCATAAATATAACTCCGGGTGTGATGCCCGTAGAGTCACTAAAGGTTGTGATTCCCCTAAAAGGCCAATGAGGCTATTAAAATAAAATTAATTGGGTTATGTACCTATATAAACGATGGACATTTTTGGATTGAAAGACCATTATAAAATTAAATATGGGGTTAGACCTACAACGGCGATGTGAAAGATAGTTCTCGTCAAGATGTTTTTAAATTGACTAGAGTGAATGTAGATATTTCTACCTAGATAATCATCTGGTCAACATAAATTAAAACTCCTGAGTTTATTGCCTACAAAATATATTTTGGCGTATGAGTAAAGGTTATATATTTGAGATCATGCATGATAATATTTTTTTAATGATTACGATATAACTCTCTTGATATAATTGATTTTCGAGATTGAATTTATTTAATTATGAACATACCTCCCTCGGACGATATATATACCCGAGGTTGAGCCTATAATAATTTCTCGAGATAAATATAAATGACGTCAAATTTAAATACTTCTCTCGAATGATTTTATTCTCGAGATTGAGCTAATTTCTAAGATAAAATTTATATATCTCTCTCGGACGACATATGCCCGAGATCGAGGTTATAATATCTCTCTCGGACGATACATTCCTGAGGTCGAGCTTAATTATATATTCCCCAAATAAAAATTTACGACTCTCTAGCTCGGACGATTTATTCCCGAGTTTAAGTTAGTAAAACTCCCTTGGAAGAAATATTCCCAAGGTCGAGCTTATACACCCCCGATGAGATAATATTTCAAAGTTAATTCAATATGTCTACTAATTGTGTAACATGTACATATCTCTCTCGGATGTTAAATTTCCCGGGATCGAGTTCACAAAACTTCCTCAATGAGAAATTCTCGAGGTTGAGATTATGTATATCTCTTGGACGTTAAATTCCCAAGATTGAGTTAGCATTTTATTGTCATATTATTTAATATGAATGTACATGTGAAACACAAACATAATAGACTATTGCCTATATATTATAATTTCGAACTTTGAAATTGAGTTATATATCTTTCTCGGACTGATTTTCGAAATTAAGATAAACTAAAGATCACCCTCGAGTGACATATTCACGAGGTCGAATTTTAGAGTTCTCCTTCAGATGAAATATTCCTGAAGTAGAGTTTACATATTTCCCCTGAAATATATATTCTCAAAGTTGAGTTTAAATATCTCCCGGACGATGTATTAGTCTAATTGACAATTTAATATATTCTAAATTTTATTGAGTGTGATATTGTGCAAAGCACGAAGTAAAACTAAATTACTTTCCGTAGAGATTATGGCTCCGGAAATAAACAATTGTTCCGCTTATGATATTAAAAACATAAGCTCTTGTATTGTATTGTGTCCTAATTCGAGTTTTCAATTACTACACCACCATGTCATATAAACTGGTTAATCCTGAAATATTCAGGTTTTGGCATGTTAATACGGGGACACCCATAAAATATTAAGGTGGCTAGAAATAAAGAATATACTACGGACATTCGTACGATATAAGGATCCTTATGTCCACAGAGAATTTCTGTAATTTATAGAAATCTCATTATGTAACCTTTAGTGCAAAAGGGTTGATAATATATATGGGCCAATACAACCTTTCAAGTGCACCAATATTTTAAATATTTATGATTTTGTCAGACGCATCTTATAGATGGTCTCGCGTGTGTTTATTATATACGTGTAATATGATTATGCACATTTTTTTGCACAAGTTAATGTACCCCGGGCATATGAGATAGTGCCGGAGAAACTCGATCAAACTAATTTTGATAAGATTGTACAGTACATGGGATAAATATACTCAGTACCTTGTAGCACACGCTCACACTCATATGGATTAATTGAATCCACTGAATAAACGGGTCATAATAAACGTACTCCAGATAATTCGGTGGAGTTTAATCTCTCAAGGAAGGCAATTATAATTTTTCAGGATGATTATGCCAGTGAACCACCTTCAAAACAATAGAATGTCGGCAGAGCCGAGTTTGGCCTAAATGCGAAAAAGCGATTAAATCGGAATTGGCTTTCCTTGAGAAACGAAATAAATAGGGGCTAGTTGTACAAACTCCGGACAATGTAAAATTTCCTGGATATAAATAGGATGTTGTTCGTTAGAGGAATAATGACAACAAAATTGTACGATATAACGTGGGATTCTCCTGATGATATGGGATTAATTACGATTAGATGTATTCACACGTAATGAATACAATCATTTTTCGTTTCCTAGGGTTGTCCATGAGGGAATGGACATACGTCTAATAGACATTCTAATGTCATCTTTATGGTTCACTGAATTTTGATATTTAAACCCCCGTGGATTTAAAATGCGTAAAGCAAAGACGGAGTGATAATATGTTGCCCTCTTTTTTCCTTTTGTTCGGTCTTTTTCCAATGTGGTTTTTCCGACATAAGGTTTTTAACGAGGCAACTTATGAATCTTTAAATTGCCTATTTCGGAGGCCTATACTATTTGTTTCTGGGGGAGCATATAATGATATGATGTGTTGTACTCTTTTTCCCTTTTGACTGGTTTTTCCCATAGGGTTTTCCAGCTCAAGGTTTTTAATGAGACAACCTACAAATTGATTGACAGCCCCGTATTGGGGGGCTTATATTGCTCATTTCAGGGGGAGCAATAGTGCGCTGCACTCTTTTTTCCCTTACGACTGGTTTTCATCCCATTGGGTTTTCCAGCTAAGGTTTTTAACGAGGCAGCTTATGCACACGACTTGGATTTGAGTTATGCACTTTTTTTCCCTTCTGATCGGTTTTTCCCACTGGGTTTTCCGGCTTAAGGTTTTTAATGAGGCATTAATTCAGTCGATACAATAGTGCTACGTCCAAGGGGGAGTGTTATAATATTATGGACTATAGCACTTAATTTATAGCATGACAAGTGTCCTAGATAGGTGTCAAAATTAAACTATAGAAGTTACCAAGTAATGACATGTGTAATGGTGACTAAGACATTCTCATGCCTATAAATACTTGTATTTTGTGTTGAAATGAATAATAGAAAAATACACCTTTTGCTAGCATTTTTATCTCTCTCTATTCTCTCTCCTCACACACACTCTCTCTCTATCTTTCCCACTTACATTCTCTATACACACATAGTATATTATATTACATTATGTATAATATTATATTAGATAATGTATATCATATATACATATATGACATCCGTATATACATATATAAACATATATATTAGATTCAATATTAATAACTAACTAATATTGAATAATTAATTATATTCACATCATTAGTATTTGTAATAAAATATTCAATAAACGAGCTAATGAGAATTATTTCACAACAAAAAATTCATTTTCATTTTAGGGATTATTTGACAAAAACCCCCCATTAGATATGTCCAGTTACATTAGGTCCAAAAAAATTCTCAATTTTGAGATAAATCCAAAACATTTTTTATTAATTAAAAAATGTTAAGTTTTACCATTATATCCTTTAATCATATATTCAACCCTAATTTTATTGCGTACAATAATCACCCCTCTTACTCATTAAAAAATGTCTCCACCGGTGGGATGGTAGCAGAGTGGTGGTCGAGAGGCAAGGGATTCTGATTTGGTCGTGGCCGCATCTGGATCTGGCGGAGGTGATGAAGGCGCACATAATGTGCCCTACGATCTCACCTGGATCGGCGTCGAAGCTGGTGGCACCACCAACGAAACCGCCTCACTGCTTTCGAATTCGGGATTGAAAACAATCCATGTCGGATTCGACCGAAAAATGTCTGTTTATTGGGAGGATCGGCATAAGCTCGAATCGAATCGAAAAATATCTTAATATATGTTCTGTCCTTTTTGTTTAATTTTTGGCTTGGAAGAATTTTTTTGTGAAATTTAGTTTTTAAATATTGCGTGAAAATTTTGGTAATTCTTAGTTTAGATGTTGTCGGTTGGTCAACTGTTCAAATTGTGGAATTTTAGTTTTTTTTTTTTTTTTTTTTTAGAACATGTTAATTTTCTTTTTTTGGGGGTTAATTATTGATGTTTGGTTTGATTGTCTTGATTAGGAATTAAGTAAATGGATAACTTGCAATGGGAAATACTTTTCCAATTTGTGATATGGTTTTTTGATTATTTAGCCATTTTTTTTTTTGTCAATATATACCGATTTTGCTTGCAGGTTTCTTTGTGGAGTTTATTGCATTTACTACCCCTGTGAAAATCGCAATTGTGCGATTCCCCCCTGTCATAAAAAAATTAGCAAATACCCCCCTAAGAAAAAATGTCAAAGCCATTTAGGTCCCTCAGAGCATATCGTGTCCCACACGCGCTTCTTCTGCGATTTTTTATGAGAGTTTTGTTTATGAAATGACAAAAATAGCCTCACACAAATAAACATAAACTCAGCTGGGTTTAATTTTGAATAATCTAATTTCTTAAGGATCAATTTGTAATTTATAAAGTTCTTTTTAAAACCCTAATTTGCACCCTCAATCTTCACCCCAGCCCCAAATCAGCCGCCTACTCCTACAAATCATCACCATCGCCGGCGCCATTGTCATCACAGGAATAGGCTTATTCACCGACGCTTTGTCTCTGCTATCCTCTCCGCCATTTAGATCCAAAACTCAGGTTTGCAAGTTCTGAATGTGCAAGAAACAAGAAAATGGTGTTGTGAATTGCGGCCGCGATGAGGGAAAAGACCAACAGCATCAACGCTCCGGCAGTCGAGAAAGGGGCGGCAGCGGCGGTGGTGGAAGGAGGGTGAGCAACTGGTAGAAGATATGAATCTATAATTATTTCCAACTCCAATTTATCTTCTGCTAGTACTAATTACAGACCTGGAAGATGGTTTCGGTCCATAATAGTACTAAAGTCGATGGTGAGGGTTGGCGGCGGCGGCGGCGGCGGCGGCGGCGGTTGGGAAGAAGATGAAGATGTTTTTTTTGGGTGGAGTCGGGGGTGGTTTGACGGGGTAGAACCGTAGAAGATGATGTCTCTTCTTTATTTTTTTTACTTTTTTTACTTTTTTTTCTCTTTTTTAATTTATTTGTTCATATTTAACAAAATGGAAATGAATAAAATTTCAAAAAAAATATAAAAAACTCTAGATTAAAATATATTTTTAACCAAAACAATTAATCTATAGAAATTTTACGGAAATAAAATAAATGAGAAACCAAATTGTGTTTTCAAATAAAACTATTACAATAAAAACAATTATACATTTTTTAATTGCAGAAACACCCCTGGGGTATTTTGGTCTTTACACAGCTGGTCAATGGGCTAAAATGTAAATGGGTCGAGTGTGCATCCTAAAAATAAGCACAGGGGGGTATTTGCTAATTTTTTTATGACAGGGGGGAATCGCGCAGTTGCGATTTTCACAGGGGTAGTAAATGCAATAAACTCTTTCTTTGTGTGACTTTGTATTGTTGTGCTTCTTAATAGAAACCATCATTGCAAGCAGAGTGTGTATGTGTTTGTATCTGATTCGTCGTCGTCGTCAATTTCTGGTTACATGTGTTAATTATGAACATGTCCTGACTATGTTCAGTGGTATTATCTTAAGTGGTTTTCATTATTGTTACTGTGCTAAGTAGGTTATGTGAGTGCTAGCAATTTGAAACCGAAAAAAAAAGTTGTAGGTGGTTCTGAATTACATATCTCTAAAGACTGCACATATTATAACCAAGTTATTTTGTTTGTGTTGTTATTTTAAATCACTTAATGGTCTGTGTTGTATCTCTTATTTTGGGTTTTCAAGTATGCTGTTGTGATTTGTGCCTAATTTAATTATGTGGTTTTGAATTATGTGGTTTTGAAAATGTCATGTGGTTATGAATTATGTGCTGTTGATACAAATGTTTTGTGGTTTCTTTTTTTGTTGTGTGATTTGAACATATTTTCTTGCATTCAAAATGAGAGCCTTTCCAATGGCGTAATTAACTTATAAGATTTTTTATTTTCGATTTTTCATTTCCTATATATGTGTGTGAAGTTGAACTTGGTCTGATGTGTTTTAATACCACAGCTCGTGGACGGCTACTGCAAAATTCTTTCGATACATCGGCAACAATGCGCCATCAAGAATGGTGATTGTACGAGCAATAACCATAAAATATACGGAGTGTCCTTTATAGTGGTTTTATATCTTCTTTTTTCACATAATTTTTTGATGTTTTCTTGTTGGAATTCATAGTGATTTTCGATGTTTATATAGTTGTGTATATAAAGTGGTTTTCATGTTTATATAGTTGTTTTATACAGAGTGGTTTTCATGTAAATATAGTTGTTTATACGGAGTGGTTTTCATAATGTCAGGCTTTGTCTTTGATAAACTTATAGTGGGCTTCAACAATTTTATAGCGGTTTTCAATAAATTTTGTACATATTTTTATATAAGTGTATATATAGAGTGGTTTTTAAGTTGACATAGTTGTTATACAGAGTGGTTTTCAAGTTTACATAGTTGTTATACAGAGTGGTTTTCATGTTATATAGTTGTTATACAAAGTGGTTTTTCATGTTTATATAGTTGTTTATACAGAGTGGTTTTCATGTTTATATAAAGTGGTTTTTATTTAAAAAACTGGAAAGAAAATTAAAAAAATCATTTAAAAAAAATTGAAATTAAGAAAAAAGAAAAACCACGAAAAAACGAAAATAAAAATAAAATTATTTTTTTAAATTAAAATAAAAAAACATGAAAAATATAAATAAGAAAAAAAATTAAAATAAAAAACCGAAAAAAAATAATAAAATAATTACAAAATTTTATTTTAAATCGAAATAAAGAAAACCATTAAACAAAATAAAAAAGAAAAGAAAAAAAAAAACTGAATTGACGTGATGAGGAGAATAATTTTAGTTCAGGCCCATTGGATTTATCTCAAATATCATTTATAAAAAAAAAGATTTATCAAGAATTAAAATCCGAATGAAGGGTGTTTGGCATATTGCCTTCATTTTAAGAAAAAATAATAATTTAATAACACAATAAAAAAAGATGCTTTGAAAAATTACCTGGGAAGGCACATACGTTGGATGCCGTGCCCAATCAAACTCCATCACCCCCCTCCGCCCCGACACACCGCCGCCGCCACCCCACCTCCTCCTCCCTCCTCCGCGGCCCAATGCATGCGCCACCAACCCAAGCGCAGGACTGTACATCGCCGCCGCATCTCCGAGCGGCGCAGCCAGCGCCTCCGCCATCCCGCTGCCAGCATCCGCCAGGCCGTCGTAGCAAGTCTGGTGGTTCGTCACGACGGCGCTCAGCAAGCTCCGAACTCCGGCGACCAGCACGTCGCTCATGTTTCCCGGCGGAGATTTGAGGTCGCCAGAGATGAGGTCCAAGTAGTCGACGTTCAGCTGCTGGAGGTGGCAGCAGTAGTCGAGCGCGGCGATCTCCGCGTATCCCATCAGGGCAGTGGCGGAGCCACCCTTTGGCAAGGTGGGCTCCAGCCCACTCTCATTTAAAAAAAAATTATACTATATATTATATCTTTATATAATTAGCCCTCCAAATAGTTTAATTTAACCACCCAAGTAATTTAGTTTAGCTTATCTACCAAAAAAATTATGTTATATGAATAAAAAAAATTAGTTTATAATTTGTAGTTATTTTATGCTATTTTATGTTAATGAATAAAAAAAAAATCGGGGGCTGCCCCCGAACCCTCATAAATGTTAAGCCCGCCTACCCAAGTAATTTAGTGTAGCTTATATTAGTTTAAGTTTATAAATTTGTAGTTATTTTGTGCTATATTTTTATGTGAATGAATCAAAAAGAAAAAAAATCGGGGGCGCTGCCCCCGAACCCCCGGCAATGTTAAGCCCACCTTGTCTCGAATTCTAGGCTCCGCCACTGCATCAGGGACTTCTCCTTCGTGTTGGTCGAGAGGAAACGGGAGATCGTGTCGGACAACCTGCGGGCGTGTTTCATGCACTGTTTCACGGAGAACTTGCCGTAGTTTTCCGGATTTGATGGGGACTGCCGGAATGCGGACAGGATGGAGAGGCATAGCTTCGGGTACAGGGTCGATTTGCACGCGGTGGACTGCGGCGGCGGTTGGGCGGAGTACGGTTCGGCTCCTCTCCCCAAAATTTGTAGTTTATTTATTGTAGGATTAATTACTAACAACCGCCCCTGAGGTAATATGTATCTATGAAAAGAACCCCTCGTGTTTTCATAATTACATTTGTAAGTATTAGATTTCTTACATCAACTTCTATTTATGAAAAGAACTCTCGTGTTTCCATAATTATATGTATCCTTTCTAATTTGTACATTTCTTCCGTTAATACTCTTTTGTAGTGGGTGGATGTAAGAATTTACAAACTACAGAGTGTTGGACGTCATTTCTTATAAATGAGAGGGTTTTTTCGGTAAGTAGACTTTACCTTAAGGTGGTGATTGAAATTTGCCATTTATAGTAGGGATTATTTTGTAGACCCCTCATTTCCAAATTATATAAAACTAACTACCAAGTGGATTACACTCTAGGGGAAACCCCCCTCATTTCGAAAATATTTTGACATACCCCCAGGCCATCCTGAAGTCCCTATAATACCCTTTTAAAATCAGTTTTAAACCCTAGCCACTCACATTTTGGGTCTCTCTCTTCTTCTCCCAGATTCAAAATCCCGCCTCCACAAACCTCCCACCGGCAAATTTGCTTTCCGGAGTCATAACTCTCTCTCCGGTGGTCGAAATTCGATGGTTTAAGTACCATTGGATTCCTCTCGTCGAGCTCTTTCTTTTGGTGGTGATTTCATTCAGTTTGGAGCGCAGATCTGTTTCTGCAGTTTTTTTTCATTCGACGACGGTGGTCTTGCCGGACGTGTATTTTGTGTTCCACCAGTCGAAATTTGACGGGCTACCCACCGTTGGATTCCTCTTCGTTGAGATCTATATTTTGATGGTAATTTTGTTGTTTTTATGTTTTCAGATTTATTTCTATAA
>NW_012194213.1:707029-736092 GCF_000504015.1 Erythranthe guttata | reverse complement strand
GGGGGGAAACGGTGGTAGGTTTTTATGGCCCCCTGGGTTTTTTTTAGCACGCGGGGGGGGGGGGGGGGGTGAGGAGTCACTGTCTGTTTGATTTGAAATATGTAGCATTTCCCAACAATAACCTCTCTCTCTGTCTCTCGATCTCTTAGTGTTTGTTGATTTTTGAGTATTTTGATGTTTCTTCAAATTTTGTTGATTTGCATTAAAGTAATTTCTTTTTGTTTTGATTTTGCAACTGCAGCTTAATGAAAGTCATTGATCCTCTCCTTGAAGGTGTCAAAAATTTGGTTGAAGTTACACGTGAAGCAGTGTTCAACAAACTGTATACATTACTATACATATAGTAACTTGTAGTTACATATGCATATATTTGTGTATTTGCGATTTGTATTTTATTGGTTCTGAGGTGATTTATAATAAAAATATTGAAATTTGTAAATTTTTGTTGGGGTTTATGAATTTCTTTTGTATGAGCCAGTATTCGTGTGTATACAATTGATCGACTAAAAATATGGAGAAAAAACGAACATAACTACGAATTACTATAGATGCTATAGTTACATGTAGTTATTTTCAGTACAGTAAACATATTGTTTTGAAAATTAAAAAATTAAAAAATTAAAAAAAATTAAAAAATATTTTTTTTTAATTTAAAAAATAAATAAATATATATATAAGTTTAACAAACATGTTTATTATTATTTAAAAAAAAGAAAAAAATAATAATAAATAAATCAGCGAAAATGATAAATACATGACCAGAAATGTTGAATGCAGTTTGGTCGAAAATTGCATATAAGGATAGTATAGTACTTTCGCTTCTACAGGGAGTATGTCAAAGGATGATTGGGCTTGGGTTTATCCCTAATTTATTTGGTGGCTAGAGGTATGTAAAATAACCCCTTTATATTAATACACCTAGACACGGCTACGGGCCGGTTCGGGCCGGTTCCGTATGTAAAATAACTCATTTGGGGTGTGAGGCTATTTATAGGAAAAATTGGGGGGGGAGGGGGGGTGAATTCAAAAAAAAAAAAATAACGGTCGGTTCACCCGGGCCGGTTCACTAGCCGTTATTTGCTTTTTTTTGAATTTTTTTGAATTTTTTTTTTTTAAATCCGGGTGAACCGCCGGGCCGGCCCGGCGGTTCACGGTTCACCATTTCTTAGAACCGGGCCCGTCCCGGGTAGGACGGGCCGGTTCACTCGATCAACGGGCCGGTTTAGGCCGTCAACGGGCCGGTTCGTGCTGGTTCCGGGCCCAAAACCGGCCCGTGGCCGTGTCTACATACACCAACCTCTAATTTTTTTAATTTTTTTTCATGAAAAAAATAAATTATATTTTATCCCGGAATCGTAGAAAATTTCAATCTAGTAGTTATTTGTGGGTATGCCATTTGTCCAAAATTCGATATTGAAATGAAACTATTTATAAGATTTGAAAACGACTGTTGTATAACAAAATATACTGATAATACTAGAGATAGATCACCTTAAATAGTTGAAGTTAGGGTTGTTCATGGGTTATTTTTTTAAATTAAGGCACTTTTATAAATTTTGCCCAGGGCCTCTCGAAGCCCAGGACCGGCCGTGATCTTCTACATTTTACACTCTAAAGAGCAAAACCTCAAGGCTAGGGTTTTTTTTCGTTTTTTTCTCAAATTACAATTTGGTAATTCGTCATTTGAATAATTTAAATTTTTTTTTTTAAATACGAATGATTATTGCTTCGATTTTATATTTCTCCATACTAATTGTGCGAAAGGAAAATGAAATTGAAGATTCGTTAATCTTCATGTAATGATGTTAAATTACCCTGTGTGTTATGTAATATATGTGTTGAACAGAGAGAGACAAGTATAACTTTTTTTAATCTCTATGCACAGACTTTCCATTTTTTTAACTCTGTGATGTGTGTGTGTTTTCTGTGATGTGTGTGTAAATTAATTACCAGATTTTTAATAATTAGAATATTTTAAATTGTAGAATGAGAAGCGCACCGGCACATCGCCCTCTCATCCTAAGCATCAAATCTTTTTTTCTTCTTTCACTATGGCCGATCCCGATAATTTGCAATCGAACTATTTCGGCAACCGATAAAGTCGGTTGCCAATCGTTACCCAACTTATAATTGTCAGGCTGTTTACATTTTTGCAATAGTTGGTTGGTCGGGTCGGGTCGATAGTCGATATTCAACCGACCCGACCCATGAACAACCCTAGTTGAAGTAGGATCTCACGAACTTGATGACCTTGAGATACCTGTGATAAGAGAAAACGTACACTAAGCCGGAAGTTGATACGGCGGAAACCCCTCCAACGCTCAAATCAGACTTGTGGATTGCAAGAGTTGTAGCAAGAAACTTAGGGAGTTGTATAGTTCAAATATATGAACGTACCTTAACAATTAAATTGTAATCAGGGCCGATCCTGGACTTTGAGAGGCCCTGGGCGAAATTTATAAAAGTGCCTTAATTTAAAAAAAATGACCATAAATTTCAATGAGTAAATATATAAATGACTATTTTTTTTTTTTTAATATAAAGTACAGTTTCTAATGTATGCTAATATCTCTAAAGTATATGTTAATTCAATTTACTATAAAATAAAAATCAATTTTTAACATATAGCAATTATAAATATAGTTATGGGCAAATTACGGCCACCCATTTGAGGAATGGCCAAATTACGAAAAAACCCATCTTGTTAGGGTAATTACAATCACCCGGCCTTTTAAATATTTTTACATAAAATTTATGTAATTCGGTTATTTACCGAACCAAATCATATATTCAGTTCCGCAAACAGTATAAAATGTACCGAACTTTCGGTTTGGTTTTACCGATTAAACATCCCTAAATTTATCTCTGGAGGGGTATTTTCGTAAAATAATACATAGTTAAGATAGGTGGCTGTAGGAGGGGGTTTTCGTAATTTGACCATAACTTAGGAGGTGGCCGTAATTTGCCCTATAGTTATTCATTGACATATTCTATAATTGAGAAAAAAAAGACATTAGGACTGGAATAGAAATAAAATAACTTGGAAGAAGAAATATGCAGAGATACATAAATTTTCAAATTGTTTTAGATGCGTAGCTTAGACTCATACTAGAGTATATCAAAAGAAATTCAAGTACTTTTCACGATGGATTTTATAGATTTTTTTTTAGTTGATGGTGTTGAAGTGACATTGTAAATAGAAATGACCATTCTCTAGAGAACATGTAATTCGATGAACTCAATATGCATATTTTTGCACATTATAACTCATGGACGTCTAATATGATATTATTTGATTATTTTGACTACAAGCCACTCAATTTATGAACGTAAGTTATGTAAGCTCATATACATTTAGGGGAACACGAGGTATACATTATGTATAACCCGTGTATATGTTTTCGTATCAAACCATATACATTCACATATAAACTTCAATATTGTTATTATTTTAATATTTTAATTTATATTATTTTTATTTTGTATAATAATAATTAACCGCATAATGACCGTAAAACGTGTTTCTAATGATATTTGAACAAATTATATAAGTATTTGCATCATTTGGAGCTAGAGGTGCTACCAAATTGAATGATTTACTCGTATTGAGTAGAAGGTGTTGAAGTAGGAGTGACATTGTAGATATTGTATCACCATTCTCTAGAGAACATGTAATTCAATAAACTCAATGTACATATTTTTGCACATTATGACCCATGGACGTCTAATATGATATTATTTGATAATTTTAGACCCCATACCACTCGATTTAGGAACGTACATTATTTAAGCACTATTTAAGCACAATGTATACATTTTTGGTAACACGAGGTATACGTTAAGTGTCACCCGTGTATACGTTTTAGTTTCAACTATATACCTTCACATATAAACTCCGATACTGTTATTATTTTAATATTTTAATTTAATAATAATAATAATTAACTGCGTAATGACCGTAAAACGTGTTTCTAATGATATTTGAACAAATAAGGGTAAATAGCACTTAACCCCCTTGTGGTTTGAACATTTTGCACATGACCCCCTTGTGGTGTGAAATTAGGCACATAACCCCCTTGTGGTTTTGACATTTTGCACATGACCCCCTTATGGTATAAAATTAGGCACATAACCCCCTTGTGGTTTTAACATTTTGCACATGACCCCCTTATGATATGAAATTAGCACATACTCCTTGAATAGATAACTGGAAAAGACTAAATTGCCCTTAAAGTTTATTCAATTTTAGAAATCAATTTAAAAATCTTTAATATTATGCAATTTAGTATTTTCGAGTTTTCTAATCAAAGGGGTTATGTGTTAATTTCATATCATAAGGGGGTCATGTGCAAAATGTCAAAAACACAAGGGGTTTATGTGCCTAATTTCATACTATAAGGGGGTCATGTGCAAAAACCACAAAGGGGTTATCTGCTTAATTTCATACCATAAGGGGGTCATGTGCAAAATTTTCAAACCACAAGGGGGTTAAGTGCTATATATTTACCCAACAAATTATATATGTGTTTGCATCATTTGGAGGCCGAAATGCTACCAAATTGAATGATTTACTCGTATTGAGTAGAATGTGTTTAAGTAGGAGTGACATTGTAGATATAAGTGACCATTCTCTATAGAACACGTAATTCGATGAACCGAATATACATATTTTTGCACATTCTGACCCATGAACGTCTAATATGGTATAATTTGATAATTTTAGACTCCAAACTACTCGATTTATGAACGTACGTTAGGTAAGCACATTGTATAAGTTTACAGGAACACGAGGTATACATTTTCTGTAACATGTGTATACGTTCTTGTTTCAAACCATATACATTCACATATAAACTCCGATACTGTTATTATTTTAACATTATAATTTATTTTATTTTTATTTTGTTTAATAATAATTAACCGCATAATGACTGTAAAACGTGTTTCTAATGATATTTGAACAAATTATATAAGTATTTGCATCATTTGGAGCCCGTGATGCTACCAAAATTGAATGATTTACGTATTGAGCAGAATGTGTCGAAGTAGAAGTGGCATTGTAAATAGAAGTGACCATTCTCTAGATAACACGTAATTCGATGAACCCAAGTTACATAGTTTTTCCATTATAACTCATGGACGTCTAATATAGTTTTGCCCATTATAACCCATTAGATTCCAAACGACTCGATTTATGAATGTACGTTATGTAAGCAGTGTCTACGTTTATGGGAACACGAGGTAACATAACTTAAATACGTTCTAGCGAACAACGGTAAACATTTACAGTGCTCTAGTCATACGAATCTTTGTAAATCTAATACAATTATTATTATTATTATTATTATTATTATTATTATTATTATTATTATTATTATTATATATATATATATATATATATATATATATATATATATATATATATATATATATATATATATATATATATCAATTTTCTACATATTTATTAACTATATAAATCCGTATATATTTAGTTTATTGATGTTTTTAAACATGTTTTAGTGCCATGTAATGGCGACTAATTATTTATACATTAAAAAATTATTAAAATTTAAATATTGAAAATTATCGTATTATACATTCAACACAAACATATGCCTAGAGTACCGAAAAAATATCGTCAATTGCTATATAAAGTATATATTATGTACATAAAAGGTATCATTGTTGTGTAAGTCAATGTTCAGGTGGAGGGGATTGCATGGGCATATTGCCTATTTCCCGTATCGTTTCTCCCAAAGTTGTTTCCGATTCACAATTACACTAATCATATTCAAGATCATCATACAACGCACAATTCATATTCCCTAGATGGAAATTCGTCAAGAACAAAAACCAATAATTAAAAAAGAAGAAGAAGAAGAAGAGGGAAGATAAAGACGAAGAGGAAGAAGATGAAGAGGGAGAAGAAGAATACGATGAAGAGAAGCAAAGATGATGAGAATCTGGGAAAACAATTCTAATTTTTTTTTTTTTTTTAGTTTTATTTTGGCTAAATTTTGGAGTTGTTTGTGAACTAAAATAATTGATTTAAAGTAGGAATATGGGGTGTTTGGGATTAGGTATTTAGTAGCAAAAACTCTTACTTATAAAAATTGCTTAGTATCTAGTTATAATTATTTTTGCTAATAAGGGGTATGCCATGCCTAATTCTAATTGACCCCTATATATATATATATGAGGATATATACGTATAGACATACGCACACACGTGGGGATTGGCAATTGGAATTGGCCATTGGGGATTATTAACTCTCATAGTCAGTCATACACTCATACTGCTCCAATCTCCTATACCATTCAAGCTTTAACGGCGGTCAGCTTCTTCACGGCGGCGAGTGGTGCGCACCACGGTATTGTCCGGTAAAGGTTAGGTTTTAGGCTATGTTCGTTCACATTTTTCCGTCGCCTTTAATTTTCTCCTTCTCTCTTCTGTTTCTCATACTCTCGTTTACATTTTCGATTGATAAGTACATATTTGTAGCTGGATTTCCAATTTAGGTGGAGTGAGAGTATACTCAATGAAATTCTATTGAACAATCATTTTTTTTGTGTGTGTGTGTAATTGTCTGTTTGATTTATGAATAGAGAGCAACTGGAATTGATCAATCAATTGTATTGAAGGTTTGGTATTAATGGACTGTAGACTTCTTTCGATCAATCGGAGTGGTGGTTTGTTTGCTTCCACAAGAATTACTCACCAACGGTTATCCTCCTATTCTCAGAGAAGTAAGTTGGGTGGGTAATTTTTTTCGTTCAAGTATTGTGTGAATGAAGGAAGAATAATTGACTACCACCTTTAAAATAAAAAATAAAATATTTGTTGTGCTTACATCTCGCGCATTGAGAACGATGTGGTGAATTTTGTTTGGATAGTTGAATTTACTGTAAATATGGGGCATGAAGGTGTCGTTTTCATTCTTGAGTGAGTTGGCGTAAATAGGATGTTGATTTGTTTGGCTCAGCTCTGAGCCCAGAATTTTGATGCCATCTCAGGAATGTGGCTTCTCATATTTTCTCACTTAACTTCTGAATTTCAATCATTTATATATTATGGTGCTTGGTTGGAAAGATATACTTCATTATTGACACTAAAAAAGAACAATCATCAATCGTTAAATTGGGTTTCGGTTAAGAGTTGTTTTTGGCGGTTTGACATTGGACGTCGAATTTAGAATATGAACTGATATTTCTTGAGTTCTGGCCTTCTTTTTTCTTTTTACTCGGTCCTAGTTAAATATAGAGAAGAATGATGACCATTTTCAAGTAAAATCGCATTATTCGAAAAGGTTTATCCATGTCAGCGTGTTTTTTTGAAACACTCATAGGATGAAATAGCAAAGTAAAGCTCTATAAGTGAATATCGATTGGTGTTTTAACTATAGAATCGGAAGCTGTTAGCTAGCTTTTGCGTCTATAGTATATTAACAAATTTAGGAATTCGATGTAGCTCCATTAAAGCTTATGCTTAGTGAGGTTACATCTTTTCATGTTTTTGTGATATTGTTGATGATAGAACTAAGATAAGAATACCATTTTGTATTTACTGAATATAGTTATTGAACCCGCCGTCCTTGTTTCTCATCTTATTGTGTTTGCTTTTTTCCTAGGATCATTTTATTGCTCAACGAATTGCTCAATGAAGTCCTATAAGCTGTCAGATCTTAGTAGGACTGAGGTTGATAGCCTCAAAGCTCGCCCCCGGATAGATTTTTCATCTATTTTCAGTGTGGTGAGTCTTGATGCTGCTCAGTTGCTTGTCAATATTTTAGTTGTCAATATCATTTCAACCTTTTATATAATTAAGAACTGATTTTATTACATTGCTATATACATAGGTTCAACCCATTGTTGACGATGTACGAACTAGAGGCGATGCAGCTGTTAAAGAGTAGGTGTTTCCTTGCCCATTTATTCTGATTTTATATCATGTCTTGTCTAGGCAGTGTGGATAAGTCTTATACCCTCTTAGATCCACTTTATTCTTGGGCAACTACGAAAAGAATTTATGGGGCTAATAGTGACAAGAATTCAATTATGAGACTGGGCAGGAACATTAAAAGAAACATGGTCGAAGATTTTGAATTAGATTAAGATAGAGGTACAACAGACTGATGCCTTCAAAGAGGCTTTTTAGTTGACCGGCAGCAACAAATATTTTTTGTTCATTCTGCAGTCTAGGACTTGTTAGATTTATTAAATCAGGATGTCTTAAGGATTGTGATCCATTTTATTAAATCGTTGTGAAATTTTCAATACATGAACAGAAGAGTTTTCATAAAATCAAGCTATGAACTTGGGGTTATTCTTGTACAGAGTTTTATCAAACTCGGCGTTGTTGCAAGAGCTTGTATTTTGTTATTCTTAATTAGTCAATCTAGAAGGGTGTATTAGTTTCTGATATTGCTTACTAAAATTTGGCCTTAAAAGGTGGTTATTGTTTGTGGAAGTTCAAGATGAGCTGAGGGTCATGGTTTAACAAATAGGATATAAAAACCTTTAGTCCTGGAAATTAGATGTTATTATTGCACTTGTTGAAATGTTTTTGGCTCACTTCTCAATTCCTGCAATGACCGATAAATGGCATCTTTTATTTTTGATTGTTCTTCGTTTTCATGGGTGCAGCTATACAAGACGGTTTGACAAAGTTGAACTAGACACGATAGTTGAGACTGTCAATGATCTTCCAGATCCAGTGGTATATTCCTCACACAATTATTTTACCACAATATTTATGGTTCTAACTGGATCATTTTAACGTGTTGCTCAAGTGAGAAAAATACTTTCTGACTTCTGGTCATATTTCTAACGGTTTTATTGTTGTTAGCTTGATCCCGCTGTCCAAGAAGCATTTGATGTGGCTTACAGTAATATTTATGCTTTTCATGCTGCACAAAAGCCAGTTGAGAAGATTGTTGAGAACATGGAAGTAAGCAGTGCAATATTTAATTGCAAAATCATGTGTTCATAGATAATTTCGATTGAACCATGTAGCCCCGTTTCTCCAGGGTGTTAGGTGTAAAAGAGTGGCAAGATGTATTTCCTCCGTGGGTCTTTATGTTCCTGGTGGCACTGCTGTATTGCCATCAACTGCTCTGATGCTTTCAGTGGTATGGTGATTTTTAAATTCATATTATTTTTTTTTTTTTGGATTATTAAATTGTGACTGCAATTTTAGCTTACTCCACTGAAATGCCTTGTTCTGAATTAGCCTGCTCAAATTGCTGGCTGCAAAACCATTGTACTTGCAACCCCTCCCGCGCAAGACGGCAGCATTTGTAAGGTAGTTGTTCCATCTTGTAGTATTACGATGTTGTCTTTATATGGCTCACCAGTCACCACCCATTCCTGTTTTCAGGAGGTTCTTTATTGCGCGAAAAAAGCTGGTGTTACTCATATTCTTAAAGCAGGAGGTGCTCAGGTCAGAATGCAGTATGCTCATCATGTACATTCCTGTATACGGGATACTCTTTCTTATGTTACTAACGTTTTACGTTATCATGTTTAGGCAATTTCAGCCATGGCATGGGGAAGTGAATCTTGCCCTAAGGTATCAATTCCTGCATAATTTGTACACTTTCCGTAGCATGCCTTTTTGAATAGCAACCTATGTCAGGTGGAAGCTTGGGTTCTCCAGTTCAGTTGATTCTCTCTTGATATGAAAGTTTTTACCAAGAAAATTTCCCTTTTTACTTATTTGTTTTCATGACTGTTGCCACTAGCAATTTGCGTTCTATCTACTTATTTCTATATATATATATATATATATATATATATATATATATATATATATATATATATATATATATATATATATATATATTTATTTATCTGATTACCTACTTACATAGAAAAATACACCTATACATGTATGTATATGCACATATCTGTATGTTAGTGTATGCTGGGTTAGCATGAATTTTAACATACTTGCACATTTCTGTACACACACATACCCGTGTGTGACCTTATGATGGGTGATGGGTTATTGGGTCTCCTCTATCTTTGGCTTCACATGCATATGATCCAAAATTAACTTTTTGGTCCGTCTTCCTAACTCACAAGTGAGTTAGTTTACATGATGAACTTAAGTGAAAGTTGAGTGTGATTTTATCTTGGTCTCTTGTTATTGGTGATGAAATTAATTTATTTAACTACATGCTTTTGCTGCTATGCATCTATGACAATTTTATGTTGCTGTAACTGCAGGTTGAAAAGATATATGGGCCTGGAAACCAATATGTTACTGCCGCAAAAATGATTCTCCAGGTATTTTATGCTCTATGAATTGTGAATTGATCTTAACTATTTCTGCTTTATGCCTTAGTGCATGTTGCTAAGTTGTTAATTGCTCTCAATAGAACAGTGAAGCCATGATTTCAATAGACATGCCAGCTGGACCATCGGAAGTTCTTGTCATTGCTGATAAACATGCCAGCCCTGTTCACATAGCTGCGGATTTGCTTTCACAGGTTTTCGCCCTTCTATGGAGTATTTAACCGTTTCATCTATGTGCTCGTATTTTTCTGCTGTATCTTTAGTGGTTATAATTAATAAAAGAATGGTTGTAAATCTGTTTATCGAATATTAAGATAGTAGTTTCAAATAAATAAGAGAAGGTGACATTGATTTACGATAGTTGGAAAATAGATGGAAAAAAATTTAAACTATGTACATGAAGATAACTTCTCGTCGCTTAATTTCATTTACTTATGCTATTGGTTCTCTGTTATGATGGCAAAAGATAATGTTCCTGTTTTCAGGCTGAGCATGGCCCTGATAGCCAAGTTGTTCTTGTAGTTGCCGGAGAGGGTGTGGATGTAACTGCAATTGAGGACGAAATTGACAAACAATGCAATAGCCTTCCTCGGGGAGCCTTTGCTTCTAAAGCACTAAGTCACAGCTTTATTGTTCACGCACGCGATATGGTTGAGGTTCGCATATTCTTTAAAATTTAATCAAACACATAAAAATATGATAACCTATATTTTCGGTGATGGAAAGGGAAAATGTCTATGCTTAATTATTGAGGCTATTTTATTGGGCATAGTTACTCCAGTTGTAGAAAATAAAAGTTGAATATCGTTGGTGTTAAATTCTTAAAAAAGTGATTTTTTTGGAATTGTTTTTAGTTCTATTGGTATAAATATACATCTAAACAATTGGCAATAATGCCTTTTATCGACTTTTCTTGCCTGAGTTTACCCATTGTTGGGATTTGCAGGCTATTGCTTTTTCTAACTTGTATGCACCGGAGCACTTAATAATCAATGTCAAAGATGCCGAGAAGTGGGAAAGTTTCGTTGAGAATGCAGGTAACACTCGAATTCGATCATTTAATATCCTTGTAATTTCAACAAGAAGTTGTACATCTTATTTACTTATATTGCTGCAGTCTTATACTATCCGACTTTAAAAGCATATTAAATATTTGAGACGACAATCATTTCTTGTTCTTTCTTAATTCATTATGAAAATATACGTTCGGTATTGATATTATACTTTTGTACGTAAACTGTGTGCAGGTTCTGTATTTTTGGGTGAGTGGACACCAGAAAGCGTTGGAGATTACGCAAGTGGGACGAATCACGTTCTTCCAACTTACGGTTACGCACGTATGTACAGTGGAGTCTCGTTAGACTCGTTCTTGAAGTACATCACCGTACAATCACTGACAGAAGAAGGGCTTAGGAAACTTGGTCCTTACGTAGCAACTATGGCTGAAATTGAAGGTCTCGATGCCCACAAGAGAGCTGTCACTCTCAGACTTAAAGACATTGAAGCTCGACAACTTTCTAATCTCAGATAAGTATCGAAATTGATTCTTTTATCTTTTCGTTAAACGAGAGAGAGAGAGATCCCTTCTTTTGTTCGTCTAATTTTCTTGCCTTTTCCCAAAAAAAAAAAAAAAAAACACTAGATACTGCTGTTGTTGTACTCTGATTTTGCACTTTGGTTCTAAGTTATTTATTTATCATTCAACAGAAAAACAAAACTGTCGACAAATTTTGTCAGTGCTGCCTTATTTTTGGGTAATAAAAATTTAGAAACCTCTGCGGTTTGTTCTTAAAAATATAATTTTCAGCTGATGAGCAATTCTTTTATTGTCTTACGACAAAGCCGATAATTTTGTAGTATATTAGGATTTATTAAGGTTGATGAAGTCACACAATTTAGCACAGGGGAATAGCTTAATCTTCAGCCATTACTCTACTCAAATTTGTTATGAAAAAAACTATATTAATAATCACCAAAAATATATATATATATATATATATATATATATATATATATATATATATATATATATATATATATATATAGTCGAAACGTAGAAGCTGTACAAAAGAAATTCCTATCTAAGAAGCTGGTTGCTTAATGAAATAATCTCCTTGGAACAGTCTTCCGTTTCTGTTGTAGCTGCGTAAGTTTGAAGTCTGTCTAAAGCCATCACTTTAGCTCGGCAACGATGGCGACAGAAAGATTGATCACTGTAGAAGAAAGAATAATCTATTACTATCAAATTAAAAGTTATATGAAATTGATTATTTTGCTATATTATTATAATAAGTTTTCCAATGCATATATATTACGAACGACTTACTTGTACACATAAACAATCTGACTTTGATGCATCTGGTAGTCGCACGAGGCACATCGTCGAATATTTCTTTCTCGAAATTTGGACTTGGATCCAACCTCGTTTTTCGATGTAGCAATATTATGTTCTTCAGGCTTCTCAGTGTTGCTTAACGGAATAATCTCCTTATGACAGTCTGCATAAGCTTGAACTCTGTCTAAAGACATCACTTTAGCTCGGCATCGATGGCAACAAAAACATTGATCGCTGAAAAAAGAAAAAAAAACACGAGAAATATAAGCTTGGTTCGGATCAAAGTACAACTTATATGATTAACATGTGCTATTATTGTACAGTTTTACAATGCATGTATTGCGAACGACTTACTTGTACATATAAACAGTCTGACTTTCGTGTATTTGGTAGTTGCACGAGGCACAATTTAGAATAAAACTTTCTTCAAATTTGGATTTCGATCCATCTTCGTTTTCTTCAAATTTGGAATTCGATCCATGTTCGTTTTCTCCAAATTTAGAATTCGATTCTTCTTCGTTCCTCGATGTAACAATATGTTCGGACTTCATGCTCGGAGAATGAAAGACTAAAATTTCTCTACAAATACAGGAAATAAATAACTAAACTATGTTGGTGTGTGTGTGTATATATATAGTGTCTGTAAGTTTGAATATAAGGGAAATACAGAAAAGAAAGTTTCTATATCAATTATTTTTCCTTTTTTGTAATTATGAAAAATATTTTTAATTAGTATTTGGGAAATATGGCTGCATATTCCTTTTGATTAGATTTTGTTTTGAGTAGCTATTAGATATAAAAATGGAAGGTTTTACGAAGGGCTTATGTTATTGGTATTTTTGGCAAGAGAAGTTTATTTTTAGGATTTGATTTCCATGTATAGCTAGTGTACGCGAATTCTGCTCAATTCACGTTTGGAAACTTATCTTTAATTGCGAAATTTTTAGATTATACTTAAATTATTAATAAACCTGACCGGGTTCATAACCTTAACGTTGGGCTTTATATTCCGATTTTTCTTTTTATTATATTAAAAAAGAAGAAAAATACCGTTGGGCTTGAAACAAAATATTACTTTTTGAGAAATTAGAGTTGTTTGAAGGGGACAATTTGATATATATATATATATATATATATATATATATATATATATATATATATATATATATATATATATATATATATAGACACACACACACACCTGCACAGTGCCAGTGCCCTGTTTATATATTTGCAAAATGTGTTTTGTTTATGCTGGCATGAGTTTGAAGTGGTTGATGATATGCTACGTCAAAGTTGCCCCCATATTTTGAAGACTGAATATAAGGATCACATTAAAACAGAGCCTTGTATATTGTGAGACGCGCTATGAAATAAGAGATAATATTGATATGTAAAAAGGTTAAGGATCAAAATTATATTTATTAGGGTAAATTATTTTTAAAAAATATATATATATTTATTAGAGTAAATTACAACCACCCCTTAGGTATGGTCAATTTACGAAAAAACCCCTCTTGTTTGGTTAATTACATCTATCCCTCAATTTTGATTTTTTTTCTTAAACCTTCACCCTTATGGTGTCAAATTCAATCTAGATTTCGTGGAATGTGCTCTAGTTTGTACTCCTTTTGTGTTAAAATAAAGTTTCTGATACACCACAATTTGATATATACAAGAAAAAAACACATATTATGATCATCTTGCTTCAAAATGTAGAATTCGAATGGGATACAACGGGTAGAAAAGTGATAATATTTCATATAATCTCGAAGATTCCACTAAATTTGAAACAACAGGGGTGGATGTGTAAGAAGATTTATAGTTGAGGGGTGGTTGTAATTACCCAAATAGGAGGGGGGGTTTTCGTAATTTGACCATACCTCGGGGGTGATTGCAATTAAATCGGTTAAAATATTACCTATTTATTTTCTATTTTTTATGTTGGTGGTATTGAAATGAGAAAGAAACGGTATTTATATATAATATATGGACCAAAATTGTAATTATCCCAAGTTTATTTTAAATAATATAATAAATTAAGGTTTTCTTAAATGGTAAATCTTAAAATTTGATCGATTTTTTAATTTCTAATTTTCGATTTTTACAGGTACCGGTTCAATCGAGTTCGACCATCCATGAAATTCCGCCGCTTCAAAAAATACAAATAAAATTATTTTGATAATTAAGCTTTCATATAATTTTTCTGATCTAAGGATGTCAATTAATTGAACATTATTATCTCGACAGATAAATTCCAAAAAACAAATTAAAGACAGAAGCATATGACATGATTTCAATTATACTGCATGCTGTAAAAATTGGTAAAAAATGATAGATACAATATGTAACGAAAGATCGATAAAATCGATAGATACATTATATATACATCTTGTAAAATTTTCCTACACGAAAAGCGAAATTAATCCGAAAAAAAGGCTATGGCTATGATATAATCTCTCCTTGTTCGATATCAATATCAAACATAGGTAGTACGGCATCGACTCGATCCGGATGACGTTCGATGTAATCAAAATCATCGGACTTGATAAACAATCCAAGCGTCTCCAAAGGGCCAACACCGCCCCATCGCCGCCCACAACCCCACATCACCAGCTGGTTCATGACATCTAGGTTCTGATCGTTGAACTCAACGGTTTTCTTGATATTATCACGAGCGACTCTCTCTCTCTCCCGCCTCTTGTTCAAATCCGCAATCCTGATTCTTTCTTGTTTAAGTTTATTCTCTTCCATCTGCTTTTGCAGCACGACGCCGCCGTCGGACTTCCCGAGCAAGTGGTGTTTCGCTTTGAATATCGTATCAGCGAATCGACTTTTCAGCATCAAAGCCCTCGTAGAAGAAGCCTTCTCCTCCACGTCATCTTCGGCTGCGGCGGTCGATATTATTTCCTGGCGCTTTGCCGGGATAATCATCACCGGATCTTTTTCTTCTTCTTCTTCTTCTTTTGATACTCGTCTGACATGGGCCGCCGTATTATTACGAATATCATCACACGGTGTTCGTCGTAACGTAGAAGTCGTCGAAAATTTGAACTTGGAATTGTTCTTGATTATGGTAGAAATTCGTTGGAGCTTTGATCTTTTCGAACTTGGTTTATTACTACATCTTGCAATCGCCATCTTCTTCATCGTGATAAATTAAAATTCAAGAAAAAAGAAATTATTTTAATAGAAAAGGTGACGAAGAATTTATAATGTACGCACAGGTTTTTTTGATCTAGGTTTTTATAAGGAATATTTTCCTTTATAAACTCTGATTGGTTACCAAACAGAGTTTCAAATCTATGTAACTTTCCTTTTGTAATTTCTGTGTCCTTTTGTAAACTCTGTATCTATGTAACTTTCCTTTTCTAAACTATGTTTGTAATTAAGGACATGTTTAAGGATTATTATATTAATATATAGGGCAAATTACCAAAACCCCCTTGAGGTAAGCCTAAATAACGAACATCCCCCTCACGTTCTCGTAATTACGAAAACCCCCCTTGACTAACGGTTGACCGAATTTTTTTAACCGAAAACGTGAAATGTCTATTATATCCTTCTGTTAAATATGTAAAAAATAAAGGGCAAATTACCAAAACCCCCCTGAGGTAAGCCTAAATAACGAAAATCCCCCCTGACATCCCTTTCAGTTGATAATTTATTGCTTTTATAAATTTATTTATTACTAATTTGTAATTTGTATTGATAATTTGATATTATAATTTTTTTTATTTTTTTTATTTATATATTGTAATTGATTTTATTTATCCAGAAGAGTATTCATACGGATTTATGCTTTTAGCTTGAATGATGCATGGTTGTATTTCTCGAATTGTAAAATATTTAATTATATATATAAAAAATAATTAAATTTTGAAATCTCATCCATTGATTTTTTTAATCCAATAAAAATACATTGTACATTCATAATGATTGATTATATTTGGGTTTAATTTAAGAAAAATAAGTATTTTGGAGACACTTATATATTTCATGAAGATTATATATTTATGACCCCTCATTAAATAAAATGCTTACAATTACCCCCCTAAGGTAATTTCGTGTACAAGGGCAAAATTGGTATTATCGGAGGAATATTCGGGAGAATCAAAAAGATTCTATCGAGTCTAATACCGTTAGAGCGATTTGAAAGATGACTGCATACCTCAGGGGGGTTTTCGTAATTACGAGAACGTGGGGGGGATTTCCGTTATTCAGTTACTTTAATATGCTCCGTTATTTTCTTCATGATTGTCCGAACCGGACCGGACCGGACCGGACGGTCCGACCGGTTCAAGCGCGACCCGGTAATATCCCGGGCGGTTGGATGCCGAAGATCAAGAAAAGCAAAAACCGGGGTCCCCAGGCGAAAACCCGGTTTGACCGGCCAAAACCCCGGAACCCGGAAACCGGTTTTTGTTCAAACGATGTGTGTTGGAGAGATCTTGGCGGTGAACGCCGTTTGGTGGGCGGATCTGGGCGGCGGCGGTTGGCCGGAATAGGTTGTGGGAGGCCGGAGTGGAGAGGGAATAAAATGAGAAAAAGAGAAGGATATGCATATTCAAAGAGAGTGAGAGATTAAGAGGAAGGAGAGAGAGAGAGAGAGCGGGGCCGCTGCTGCTGCCTGAGTGAAGTCGAAGATGAAGGTGGAGACTAGAGAGCATGGTTCGCCGGAACGGAACAGTGCATTGTCGCGGACACTGCCGTTCCAGTTCCGTTGCAACGTCGCGGCTGCGTCGCGGCCGGAACGGACACATTTTAATTAAATTGTTAAAAAAATACAATATATTTCTAATATGTTTTTAATAATAATATTACAATTCAATAATATGCAAAATATTATTACAATTTAAAAAATAAATATTACAACGAATATTATGAAAATACAAGCAATATTAATACCAAGTAGGATACCGAACTGGAATTGTGTAGGATATAATTGAAAAATGAGGCCAAAGATCTGTGAGATTTAGGGGAATCTTCATTATCTAACGTGGCCACCACCGTCATATTACTTATTTATTTATTTTTTTATGTTTTTTTTTCCTTATTTTTTTTAGTCAAATTATTATTATTTTTTTCAAAATCTTTTTTCCCGTTCCGGTGCCGTTCCGGCCGCGTCGGGGCCGTTCCGTGGCTCCGTCTCGCCCATCCCACCGATTTCTCGGCGTTCCGACGAGTCACTATGCAAACACCGTTCTGGTTACGGATTCCGGAACGGAGGGCACCGTTCCCGTTCCGGAACGGCCGTTCCGACCGTTCCGATGCCGTTCCGGCGAACCATGCTAGAGAGAGAGAGAGGTGTTAGGGGAGGGGGAAGAAAGTCATGGTTTAGGAAAAGAAAAAGAAAATAAAATTGGGGAAAAAGAGAAATTAATAACAAATAGTATTTTTTAAGTATAAAATTAATAAAACTAATAAAATAATTAATAATTAAAAAACCCGGGTTGACCCCGGTTGAACTGGTCAAATTACGAAAAATCCCCTCTTGTTTGGATAATTACATCTACCACTCAATTATGAATTTTCTTACTCCTCCACCCCTGCGGTGTTAAATTTAGTGGAATCTTCTACATTCAAAGAATACCTCGTTAATACATAATTTGGTCATCCAAAATCTACTTTAGATTTTTCAAGTTGGTTCACAAAGGTAACTCAAAAGGACTACAATTTTCGTGTTTTGAATTTTGGCAAAATTAATTTAGAAAAATGTCGAAATCAAGTAATTAAAATAGTGCCTATTATGTCCCTATGGTACTCAATTGTAATACTAAATGACTATGGTCAATTGACTAATTAACAATTTAAATAATAAATAGATCAAATTATATTTATCATTTTCTACAAAGAAAACATTAAAGAAGTTCATATAATTTAGTCAATTTATTAATAATTTAGTCAATTTATTAAAAGAAGTTCGTAATTTGACCAGTTCAACCGGGGTCAACCCGGGTTTTTTAATTATTAATTATTTTATTAGTTTTATTAATTTTATACTTAAAAAATACTATTTGTTATTAATTTCTCTTTTTCCCCAATTTTATTTTCTTTTTCTTTTCCTCAACCATGACTTTCTTCCCCCTCCCCTAACACCTCTCTCTCTCTAGTCTCCACCTTGTAGGGTATCAAATCGCCAAGCTCCATTCACAACCTACTGAAAACTATATGTATCCCCCTTATGTTGTATTAATTACTGCCAAGGAGAATAGATATATATAGGTATGAAAATATAAAAGGAATAAAGAAATACAAGGTATGAAATAAATTGGAAAAACAAATAGATTGAGATTTTCAGCTCAGTCTTCCAATTTCACACCAGAGATTCACACTTCCAAATATACACCACCAGAGTACCTCAAGGAGAACATATCTCCTTTCTCTCTCACAACACTCAAACCCTAAAATACCCAGAAACCACGAAGGAAGAACAGATCAAGCACTCAAGCTAGCCCACTCACCAAAACCCCAATTTCTGAACTCACAAAGAAGAAAACGGAGGGATTTAGGTCTGATTAGGGTTTTTCTCTGTCTTACCCTCTTTCAGCCTCCATGCCAACATATATAGGGACTGAAGTCAAAGAGAGCCGGTGAAGGCTGTACCGGAGGGTCAAAGTCAGCACTGTACCGTGCACTTTGACCTCCAGCCATAACTCAGTCAAGGCAGTACAAGGGAGGAAGAAGACAGAAGCAGGAGCGGCGGAGAAGAGAAGGTAAGAGTTAGGGTTTCAGAGTGAGAGAAACGAAGAGAGAGAAAGTGCTATTTAAATGAGGTCCTGAACGGTCCAGATTAAGCCTGAGATCCAACGGATGGATCTGGCTCTGAAATGGGCTGGGCTCACTTATAATAACTTGGGCTTAACTCAAATGGTGGTGTATATAAAATGATGGCAATTGGGCTTTATGGCCCAGAACATATTTGGGCCAAAATCCAACAATTCTCCACCTTGGACCAAATGTGAATCATTAGTGAAAATTTCTAAAAAAAATTTGGAAGTCATCATTGCTGAATTTGACACACCAGTAAGAGCACACAGTTCATACAAGTATATCAAGTTGAATTCACTCAGAACACAACTTATCTGCACCTTTTAAAAATAAATGCAGTAATGCAATCACACAGACAGCACAATCTTAGTCACACAGAAAAAGATTAAACAAGCAATCACAAAGAAAGCACAATCTTAGTCACACAGACTACTAACTAGCACACAGCAAGTCAAGGTTTGGAAAGAATGTTCAAGTTTTGCAAACAAGAACAGAATTTTTCAGAAGGCAGACATTTTGTTCCCATGTCAGCTGGATTGAACTCAGATTTGGATTTTTTCAAGGTCAATAATCCCTTTTTCAACTACATCCCTAATGAAATGGAACTTCACATCAATGTGTTTAGTTCTATCATGAAAAACAGGATTTTTACACAGTTGAATGCCAGATTGACTATCAGAAAATACTACCACTTTGGAATTAAGCATATCAACTTCCAGCAACAGCCCTTTAAGCCAAATGGCTTCTTTAATAGCCTCAGTAGCAGCTATATATTCAGATTCAGTAGTAGACAGAGCAACAATGTGTTGGAGTTGAGATTTCCAACTAACACAAGCACCATTTAAGTTGAACACATAGGAGGTAGAAGATTTTCTATTGTCCCTATCATTGGCAAAGTTTGGATCCACATAACCACAGAGTTCAATTTCAGATTTACCTTTTGAAAACATCAAACCAGTTTTAACAGTACCTTTCAAATATCTAAGCAGCCATTTTAGAGCCTCCCAGTGAGGCAAACCTGGATTAGACATATATCTACTCAAGCAACTCACAGAATATGCAATGTCAGGCCTAGTACTAACCATCAAGTACATAACAGAGCCAATGGCATTGGCATATGGCACATTTTTCATTTCAGAGATTTCAGGCTCAGTCTTGGGAGACTGGTCCTTACTTAGCAAAAAATGAGAAGCAAGAGGAACAGACACAGGTTTGGCAGACAACATAGAAAATTTTTCAAGGATTTTCTCAATATAGGAGGATTGATTCAGAAACAGAGTACATCCAGTTCTATCTCTAATTATGTCCATGCCAAGAATTCTTTTTGCATCACCAAGAAGTTTCATATCAAACTCATCACTAAGGCATTTAATCACATGATTAACAGTTTGAATGCAAGGACTAGCAAGAAGCATGTCATCCACATAGATAAGCAAGAACACATGAATTTTTGCAGATTCTTTAAAGTACAAGCAAGGATCATATGAACTCCTTTTAAATTTTAAAGACATCATGCATGCATCAAATTTCTTGTTCCATTGCCTAGGTGACTGTTTCAGTCCATACAAAGATTTCTTAAGAAGGCACACATAATCAGGATGTTTTTTTATCACAAAAACCCTCAGGCTGGCACATATATATTTGCTCATTTAATTCCCCATGCAGAAAAGCAGTTTTCACATCCATTTGTTTTAATTCCCAGTTAAAGTGAGCAATTAAAGCAAGCATGATTCTAACAGTGGTGCATTTCACAACAGGAGCAAATATTTCAGTGTAATCAATACCTTCCTTTTGGGTAAACCCCTTAGCCACTAGCCTAGCTTTATATCTAACAGAGTCAGATTCATGTTTAACCTTAAACAACCACTTACAGTCCACTAAAGAGCATGCAGGAGGTTTAGGTACAAGAATCCAAGTATGGTTAACATGTAAAGACTTCATTTCATCAATCATAGCATTTAACCACTCAACAGACTCATTAGAATTCAAAGCTTCCCTATAAGACTTAGGTTCATTACCATCTAGAGAATCAAACACATGAAACACATGAGAAGCAAGTTGATAGTCATTCAAATGAGGAGGCCTAACAATGTTTCTTCTATCCCTGTCCCTAGCAAGTTGGTAATCACCAAGATCATTCACAGATGGCACATCAAGACTAACATTTTGATCAAAAACAGTGTTTTCAGGCATCTCATTATTAACAACTTCATCATTAGTGTTTTCATTTTCAGTTTGAACAGAATTAACATGTGGAATCTCCACCTCAGAGGAAGTGGTATCAGGTGAAACAATATTAGGAACAGATAAGCATGGAAATTCATTTTCATTAAACACAACATTCCTGCTAATCACAGTTTTAAAGCCCTGATCAGCATACAACCAACACCTATACCCCTTAACCCCTTCAGGGTATCCTAAGAAAACACATTTCACAGATCTGGGGTCCAGTTTATCAAGTTTTTGATGAACAAACACAGTACAGCCAAAAACTTTCAAATTTGATAAATCAACAGGTTTACCACACCATATAGATTCAGGTAATTCCCCATTTAAGGGCACAAAAGGAGACCTATTTATCAAATAAGCAGCTGTAAGAACAGCTTCACTCCAAAAAGGTTTTTTCAAGCCAGAAGAATTTAACATAGACCTAACTCTATCAAGTAAAGTTCTATTCATTCTTTCTGCAATACCATTTTTTTGAGGTGTATACACAACAGTTTTGTGTCTCTTAATGCCAGATTCAGAACACAAAGTATCAAATTCAGCATTACAAAATTCAGTTCCATTATCAGTTCTCAAGGTTTTGATTTTCTTTCCAGTTTGGTTTTCAATCAAGATTTTCCAATTTTTAAATCTTTCACACACATCAGATTTATTCTTGAGTAAAAACACAAACACTTTTCTAGAAAAATCATCAACAATAGACAGAAAATATCTATTACCACCATGAGAAAGAACTGGGGCAGGGCCCCACACATCAGCATGCACATATTCAAGTATATCAGAACATTTAGAAGAATTGGGGAATGGAGACACAGGAAATTTAACTTTAGTTTGTTTTCCAAGGATACATGAATCACATATAGGTAAATCAGTCACACAATCATCACTCAGATAATTATTCTTATGCATAATTTCAAGACCTTTACCACTTATGTGACCTAACCTCTTATGCCATAGAATAGACATGTCATGATTAACAGTGTTGGCATGCAAAACAGGTTCAGCAGAACACACATAGAGATTTTGCATTCTAACAGCTTTGAAAATAAATTTATCATGCATCATGATTCTTTGACAACCATCTCCCCAATTACCATGCAGACCACTATCTTCAAGAATAGCAACAGACAAAAGATTACTGCTAAGTTGAGGGACATGCCTAACATTCTTAAGAATTAATTCAAAACCAGATTCAAATTTTAGGCAGATTGTTCCAATTCCAACTACAGTTCTTTCACTGTTATCAGCCATAGACACATTACCATTTTCAAGTTTCATATAAGAAGAAAACAGATGTCTATGAGGTGTCATATGATGGGTGCATGCAGAGTCAAAAATCCAATCATTATCACATAGAGAGGAGATCACAGAGTTCACATAATCATGCATTACATCACCAACCATAAACACATCACCAAGGTTATCAGTCACAACATTAGCATGTTCATTGGTTCTTTCCTTTTTAGGCTCAGAACACTCATTAGCATAATGACCATTTTTACCACAATTATAACACTTTCTGCCTTTGGCTTTAAACTTATTCCACCCCTTGCCCTTTTTAGGTTTTTGTAAAGACTGGTTTTGGTTACTAGAGGAAGCCTTATTTTGAAATCTATTTTGAAAATTGTTTTGAAACTGGTTTTTAGGCTTCCCTTTCACAAAGTTGATTTCACCAAAAGATTTACTACCCTTGGTAGTTTTTAAATCCAGTTCTTTGCTTTTTAAACCATTTATCACAGTGTCCAAAGAAACCTTATCTCTGCCATACTTAATGGCTGACTTTACATCACTGTAAGTATCAGGGATAGCATTTAGCAAAACAATAGGAGAATAATCATCAATATTTTTGTCTCCAGTCAGTTTAATATCCTGAACCAGTTTTGTAAAAACATCAAGGTTTTCATCAATGTCTTTGTTTAAATCCAGTTTGAATCTAAAGAATTTTTCCAACAAAAACATTTTGGAGGGCAAGGAGGTTTCAGTATAAAGTTCTTCCAATTTATCCCATAAGGCTTTAGCATTATCTTGTTTTCCTAGTTTTCTAATCACAGAGTCACTTAGGTTCAAGATAATCAAAGAATAGGCAAGTTCATCAAATTCTGCCTTTTTGGCAGCAGGAGTGGTATCATCATAAGCTAAAGTAACAGCTTTAAAACATTTTTGTTGTACTAAAACACCTTTTATTTTCTGTTGCCAAATAGGAAAATCCCCTTTTCCATCAAAATGAGCTAAGGGATAAGCATTCATTGTTTCACACAGATAAAAGGCACAGAATCACACAGTCACACAGAATCACACAGAAAATACAGAGTAGAGCAGTAACAAATCAGATTGCCCTCCCCTTTCCAGATTCCTGCGACACTAATGCGGTCCGGACAAGAAAGGGTGGATGAGAGAAATCCTTAACTACACTAAGTGCGGAAAATAGCAAGTAGAAGAGAGGGAAAGATCAAGCAAGGCCACATAATGCCACACAGGGCCACCACGCCACACAGGGCCAACTCAATAGCCACACAGGGCTCCCAATCTCCACAGGTCAACGAACAGGAAATGAAATTAGGGTTTCAGAGGTGTTACCTTGACAAAACCAAGTTAGGTTTTGAAATTACTCCGCTTTGAGTAGAGCTAAGCTATAGCCATAGCTCTGATACCACTGTAGGGTATCAAATCGCCAAGCTCCATTCACAACCTACTGAAAACTATATGTATCCCCCTTATGCAGTATTAATTACTGCCAAGGAGAATAGATATATATAGGTATGAAAATATAAAAGGAAGAAAGAAATACAAGGTATGAAATAAATTGGAAAAACAAATAGATTGAGATTTTCAGCCCAGTCTTCCAATTTCACACCAGAGATTCACACTTCCAAATATACACCACCAGAGTAACTCAAAGAGAACAGATCTCCTTTCTCTCTCACAACACTCAAACCCTAAAATACCCAGAAACCACGAAGGAAGAACAGATCAAGCACTCAAGCTAGCCCACTCACCAAAACCCCAATTTCTGAACTCACAAAGAAGAAAACGGAGGGATTTAGGTCTGATTAGGGTTTTTCTCTGTCTTACCCTCTTTCAGCCTCCATGCCAACATATATAGGGACTGAAGTCAAAGAGAGCCGGTGAAGGCTGTACCGGAGGGTCAAAGTCAGCACTGTACCGTGCACTTTGACCTCCAGCCATAACTCAGTCAAGGCAGTACAAGGGAGGAAGAAGACAGAAGCAGGAGCGGCGGAGAAGAGAAGGTAAGAGTTAGGGTTTCAGAAAGAGAGAAACGAAGAGAGAGAAAGTGCTATTTAAATGAGGTCCTGAACGGTCCAGATTAAGCCTGAGATCCAACAGATGGATCTGGCTCTGAAATAGGCTGGGCTCACTTATAATAACTTGGGCTTAACTCAAATGGTGGTGTATATAAAATGATGGGAATTGGGCTTTATGGCCCAGAACATATTTGGGCCAAAATCCAACACACCTTCATCTTCGACTTCACTCAGGCAGCCCCTCTCTCTCTCTCTCTCTCTCTCTCTCTCTCTCTCTCTCTCTCTCTCTCTCTCTTCTCTTCTCTCTCTCTCTCTCTCTCTCTCTCTCTCTCTCTCTCTCTCTCTCTCTCTCTCTCTCTCTCTCTCTCTCTCTCTCTTAATCTCTCACTCTCTTTGAATCTGCCTATCCTTCTCTTTTTCTCATTTTATTCCCTCTCCACTCCGGCCTCCCACAACCTATTCCGGCCAACCGCCGCCGCTCAGATCCGCCCACCAAACGGCGTTCACCGCCAAGATCTCTACAACACACGCCGTTTGAACAAAAACCGGTTTCCGGGTTCCGGGTTTTTGGCCGGTCAAACCGGGTTTTCGCCTGGAGACCCCGGTTTTTGCTTTTCTTGATCTTCGGCATCCAACCGCCCGGGATATTACCGGGTCGCGCTTGAACCAGTCGATCCGTCCGGTCCGGTCCGGTTCGGACAATCATGAAGAAAATAACGGAGCATATTAAAGTAACGGAATAACGGAAATCCCCCCACGTTCTCGTAATTACGAAAACCCCCCTGAGGTATGCAGTCATCTTACAAATCGCTCTAACGGTGTTACAACTCGATAGAATCTTTTTGATTCTCCCGAATATTCCTCCGATAATACCAATTTTGCCCTTGTACACGAAATTACCTTAGGGGGGTAATTGTAAGCATTTTATTTAATGAGGGGTCATAAATATATAATCTTCATGAAATATATAAGTGTCTCCAAAATACTTATTTTTCTTAAATTAAACCCAAATATAATCAATCATTATGAATGTACAATGTATTTTTATTGGATTAAAAAAATCAATGGATGAGATTTCAAAATTTAATTATTTTTTATATATAAAATTAAATATTTTGCAATTCGAGAAATACAACCATGCATCATTCAAGCTAAAAGCATAAATCCGTATGAATACTCTTCTGGATAAATAAAATCAATTACAATATATAAATAAAAAAAATAAAAAAAATTATAATATCAAATTATAAATACAAATTACAAATTAGTAATAAATAAATTTATAAAAGCAATAAATTATCAACTGAAAGGGATGTCAGGGGGGATTTTCGTTATTTAGGCTTACCTCAGGGGGGTTTTGGTAATTTGCCCTTTATTTTTTACATATTTAACAGAAGGATATAATAGACATTTCACGTTTTCGGTTAAAAAAATTCGGTCAACCGTTAGTCAAGGGGGGTTTTCGTAATTACGAGAACGTGAGGGGGATTTTCGTTATTTAGGCTTACCTCAAGGGGGTTTTGGTAATTTGCCCTATATATTAATATAATAATCCTTAAACATGTCCTTAATTACAAACATAGTTTAGAAAAGGAAAGTTACATAGATACAGAGTTTACAAAAGGACACAGAAATTACAAAAGGAAAGTTACATAGATTTGAAACTCTGTTTGGTAACCAATCAGAGTTTATAAAGGAAAATATTCCTTATAAAAACCTAGATCAAAAAAACCTGTGCGTACATTATAAATTCTTCGTCACCTTTTCTATTAAAATAATTTCTTTTTTCTTGAATTTTAATTTATCACGATGAAGAAGATGGCGATTGCAAGATGTAGTAATAAACCAAGTTCGAAAAGATCAAAGCTCCAACGAATTTCTACCATAATCAAGAACAATTCCAAGTTCAAATTTTCGACGACTTCTACGTTACGACGAACACCGTGTGATGATATTCGTAATAATACGGCGGCCCATGTCAGACGAGTATCAAAAGAAGAAGAAGAAGAAGAAAAAGATCCGGTGATGATTATCCCGGCAAAGCGCCAGGAAATAATATCGACCGCCGCAGCCGAAGATGACGTGGAGGAGAAGGCTTCTTCTACGAGGGCTTTGATGCTGAAAAGTCGATTCGCTGATACGATATTCAAAGCGAAACACCACTTGCTCGGGAAGTCCGACGGCGGCGTCGTGATGCAAAAGCAGATGGAAGAGAATAAACTTAAACAAGAAAGAATCAGGATTGCGGATTTGAACAAGAGGCGGGAGAGAGAGAGAGTCGCTCGTGATAATATCAAGAAAACCGTTGAGTTCAACGATCAGAACCTAGATGTCATGAACCAGCTGGTGATGTGGGGTTGTGGGCGGCGATGGGGCGGTGTTGGCCCTTTGGAGACGCTTGGATTGTTTATCAAGCCCGATGATTTTGATTACATCGAACGTCATCCGGATCGAGTCGATGCCGTACTACCTATGTTTGATATTGATATCGAACAAGGAGAGATTATATCCTAGCCATAGCCTTTTTTTTCGATTAATTTCGCTTTTCGTGTAGGAAAATCTTACAAGATGTATATATATACATATCGATTTTATCGATCTTTTGTTACATGTATCTATCAATTTTTACCAATTTTCACAGCATGCTGTATAATTGAAATCATGTCATATGCTTCTGTCTTTAATTTGTTTTTTTGGAATTTATCTGTCGAGATAATAATGTTCAATCAATTGACATCCTAATTAGATTAGAAAAATTATACGAAAGCTTAATAAATTATCAAAATAATTTTATTTGTATTTTTTGAAGCGGCGGAATTTCATGGATGGTCGAACTCGACTGAACCGCAACCTGTAAAAATCGAATATAAAAAATTAAAAAAATCTTATGATTCACCGTTCGACTCTTCTTCAGTTGTAATCGCGCGCTTATGACTCGTTTATGAAAATTCGCAATATCGAGCTTCAAATCTTATGATTCACGGTTCAAATCTTACGATTCAATTCATTCTTACCTAAGTCGATTCCAATGTAAAATAAATCTTAAATATCAACAAATCGATTAAATTTTAAGATTTACTATTTAATAAAACTTTTATTTATTAAATTATTTATAATAAACTTGGGACAATTACAATTTTGGTCCCTATATTATAGACCATTTTTTTATTTTGGGCCTTAACTGGAAATGCCCCCGAAGTGGGGGTCAATTTGTAATTTTTGGAAATCCAACCTCCCGGCTGAAACAGTTCTGAAAATTGCAGAATCACCCATATACTTACTCCATTTTCCTGGCCGCTCTACCCAAATTGCAAATTTGACCCCAAAGTGGATCTCTCTTGCAATATCCGAAATATCTGCCACCAACGCACCATGCTTCGACTCCTCCTCTGCTATAATCGCGTGCAACTCATTTACGAAAATTCGCAAACCAAGCTTAAAATCTTATGATTTACGATTCAAATCTTATGATTCAATTCATTCATACCTATGTTGCATGCTCCGACTCCTCCTGAGTTGTAATCGCGTTGACTCATTTACGAAAATTCGCAATACCGAGCAAAAAATCTTAGGGTAAATTACAACCAGCCACCTGAGGTATGGTCAAATTACGAAAACACCCCTCTTGTTTGCATAACTACAACCACCCCCTCAACTTCTCAAATTTAGTGGAATCTTCGAGATTATATGGAATATTATCACTTTTGTGCCCATTTTATCCCATTCGAACTCTATACTTTGAAGCAAAATGATCATAATATGTGTTTTTTGGTTTGTATATATTAGATTGTGGTCTATCATAAACTGTATTTTTACACAAAACGGGTTCAAGCTAGAGCACATTCCACAAAATCTAGATGATTATGTTGAATTTGACACCATAAGGGTGGATGTGTAAGAAAAAATCATAGTTGAAGGGGTAGATGTAATTATACAAACAAGAGGGGTTTTTTCGTAAATTGACCATACCTCAGGGGTGGTTGTAATTTACCCTAATAAATATAATTTTTGATCATTTACCTTTTTACATATCAATATTATCTCTTATTTCATAGTCCGTCTCGCAATATACAATCTTCTGTTTTAATGTGATCATTATATTCAGTCTTCTAATATTCATATATATATATATATATATATATATATATATATATATATATATATATACA
>NW_012194213.1:637610-706929 GCF_000504015.1 Erythranthe guttata | reverse complement strand
ATTTTCTTCTTCTTTTATATAAAAAGAAGAATCGGAATATAAAGCCCAACGTTAAGAACGTTATGAACCCGGTCAGGTTTATTAATAGGGATTATTTCACAAAAGTCCCCATTAGACAAGTCCAGTTACATTAGGTAAAAAAAAATAGATAAATCCAAAACGTCTTTTATTAATTAAAAAAAAATAAGTTTCACCATTATACCCTTTAATTATTTATTCAACCCTAATTTTATTGCGTACAATAATCACCGCCTCTTACTCGAAAATAAAAAATAAAAATCACAGCCTCTCACCTTACCGTCCCCTTCCACCACCACCACCACCATATACCCCACGCTCCGAGCAACTCTACCTTCCTCCACCGCCGCCCAAAATTTTCTTTTAAATCGAAAAAAGAAACCATTTAACAAACCAAAAAAGAAAAAAATAAATAAAACTGAATTGGCGTGAAGAGGAGAATATTTTTTGGAGAAGATTTGAGTGTAGATTATGGGTATAATTTTTTTTTAATATAAATAATTATACTAATTAATAATTAGTGGGGACATAAATGGTTTTTCAGGCTCATTAAATTTATCTCAAATATCATTTATAAATAAATGATTTATTAAGAATTAAAATTCCAATGAAGGGTGTTTGGCATATAGCCCCTTATTAATAATCCTCGTACACTAGCTATACATGGAAATCAAATCCTAAAAAATAAAATTCTCTTGCCAAAAATACCAATTAGATAAGCCCTTAGTAAAACCTTCCATTTTTATATCTAATAAAAAGGAATATGCAGCCATATTTCCCAAATACTAAATAAAAATATTTTTCTTAATTACAAAAAAGGAAAAATAATTGATTTAGAAACTTTCTTTTCTAAATTTCCCTTATATTCAAACTTACAGACACTATATATATATACACACACCAAGATAGTTTATTTATTTATTTCCTGTATTTGTAGAGAAATTTTAGTCTTTCATTCTCCAAGCATGAAGTCCGAACATATTGTTACATCAAGGAACGAAGAAGAATCGAATTCTAAATTTGGATCAGAAAACGAACATGGATCGAATTCCAAATTTGAAGAAAACGAAGATGGATCGAAATCCAAATTTGAAGAAAACGAAGATGGATCACAGTTCAAATTTGGCGAAAGTTTTGTTCAAAAGTGTGCCTCGTGCAACTACCAAATACACGAAAGTCAGACTGTTTATATGTACAAGTAAGTCGTTCGTAATACATGCATTCTAAAACTGTATAATAATAGCACATGTTAATTATATAAGTTGTACTTTGATCCGAATTAAGCCTATATTTCTCGGTTTTTTTATTCTTTAGCGATCAATGTTTTTGTTGCCATCGATGCCGAGCTAAAGTGATGTCTTTAGACAGAGTTCAAGCTTATGCAGACTGTCATAAGGAGATTATTCCGTTAAGCCACACTGAGAAGCCAGAAGAACATACTATTGCTACGTCGAAAAACGAGGTTGGATCCAAGTCCAAATTTCGAGAAAAAAGTATTCGACGATGTGCCTTGTGCGACTACCAGATGCATCAAAGTCAGATTGTTTATGTGTACAAGTAAGTCGTTCGTAATATATATGCATTGGAAAACTTAGTATAATAATATAGCAAAGTAATCAATTTCATATAACTTTTAATTTGATAGTAATAGATTATTCTTTCTTCTACAGTGATCAATGTTTATGTCGCCATCGTTGCCGAGCTAAAGTGATGGCTTTAGACAGACTTCAAACTTACGCAGCTACAACACAAACAGAAGACTGTTCCAAGGAGACTATTTCATTAAGCAACCAGCTTCTTAGATAGGAATTTCTTTTGTACAGCTTTTACGTTTCGACTATATATATATATATATATATATATATATTTGGTGATTATTAATATAGTTTTTTTCATAACAAATTTGAGTAGAGTAATGGCTGAAGATTAAGCTATTCCCCTGTGCTAAATTGTGTGACTTCGTCAACCTTTATAAATCCTAATATACTACAAAATTATCGGCTTTGTCGTAAGACAATAAGAGAATTGCTCATCAGCTGAAAATTATATTTTTAAGAACAAACTGCAGAGGTTTCTAAATTTTTATTACCCAAAAATAAGGCAGCACTGACAAAATTTGTCGACGGTTTTGTTTTTCTGTCGAATGATAAATAAAGAACTTAGAACCAAAGTGCAAAATCAGAGTACAACAACAGCAGTATCCAGTGTTTTTTTTTTTTTTTTGAGGAAAGGCAAGAAAATTAGACGAACAAAAGAAGGGATCTCTCTCTCTCGTTTAGGGAAAAGATAAAAGAATCAATTTCGATACTTATCTGAGATTAGAAAGTTGTCGAGCTTCAATGTCTTTAAGTCTGAGAGTGACAGCTCTCTTGTGGGCATCGAGACCTTCAATTTCGGCCATAGTTGCTACATAAGGACCAAGTTTCCTAAGCCCTTCTTCTGTCAGTGATTGTACGGTGATGTACTTCAAGAACGAATCTAACGAGACTCCACTGTACATACGTGCGTAACCGTAAGTTGGAAGAAAGTGATTCGTCCCACTTGCGTAATCTCCAACGCTTTCTGGTGTCCACTCACCCAAAAATACAGAACCTGCACACAGTTTACGTACAAAAGTATAATGTCAGCAATGACAAGAACTTCCGATGGTCCAGCTGGCATGTCTATTGAAATCATGGCTTCACTGTTCTATTGAGAGCAATTAACAAATTAGCAACATGTAGTAAGGGATAAAGCAGAAATAGTTAAGATCAATTCTCAGTTCATAGAGCATAAAGTAACATACTGGTTTCCAGGCCCATATATCTTTTCAACCTGCACTCACAGCAACATAAAATTGACATAGATGCATAGCAGCAAAAGTATGCAGTTTTTTTTTTTTTTTTGAGAAGAGCAAAAGTATGCAGTTAAATAAATCAATTTCGTCACCAGTAACAGTAGAACAAGATAAATTCACTTTATAATCTACTTTAGGCCTCAGAAGACATTCATTTGGCAACAAACAACTCAACTTCCATTTTAAATTCATCAGATAAACTAACTCAGTGTAATACAAAGTCAACTTAAGATACGAAGGGTAATACCAGCTGGACAAGTTTTGCAATTGAAAAAGAACATTGTCATTACCAGTGTATTATATAGCTAATCCATCACAAAGTCACACACGGGTATGTGCGTGTACAGAAATGTGCACGTATGTTAGAATTCATGCTAACCCAGCATAAACTAACACACAGATATGTGCATATACATACATGTATGGGTGTATTTTTCTATGCAAGTAAGTAATCAAACAAGTAAAATTGCTAGTGGCAACAGTCATAGAAACAAACAAGTAAAAAGGGCAATTTTCTTGGTAAAAACTTTCATATCAAGAGAGAATCAACTGAACTGGAGAACCCAAGCTTCCACCTGACATAGGTTGCTATTCAAAAAGGCATGCTACGGAAAGTGTACAAATTATGCAGGAATTGATACCTTAGGGCAAGATTCACTTCCCCATGCCATGGCTGAAATTGCCTAAACATGATAACGTAAAACGTTAGTAACATAAGAAAGAGTATCCCGTATACAGGAATGTACATGATGAGCATACTGCATTCTGACCTGAGCACCTCCTGCTTTAAGAATATGAGTAACACCAGCTTTTTTCGCGCAATAAAGAACCTCCTAAAAACAGGAATGGGTGGTGACTGGTGAGCCATATAAAGACAACATCGTAACACTACAAGATGGAACAACTACCTTACAAATGCTGCCGTCTTGCGCGGGAGGAGTTGCAAGTACAATGGTTTTGCAGCCAGCAATTTGAGCAGGCTAATTCAGAACAAGGCATTTCAGTGGAGTAAGCTAAAATTGCAGTCACAGTTTAATAATCCAAAAAAGAAAAAATTAAAATGAATTATAAAATCACCATACCACAGAAAGCATCAGAGCAGTTGATGGCAATACAGCAGTGCCACCAGGATAATAAAGACCCACGGAGGAAATACAAACGGGGCTACATGGTTCAATCGAAATTATCCATGACCACATGATTTTGCAATTAAATATTGCACTGCTTACTTCCATGTTCTCAGCAATCTTCTCGACTGGCTTTTGTGCATCATGAAAAGCATAAATATTATCGTAAGCCACATCAAATGCTTCTTGAACAGCGGGATCAAGCTAACAACAATAAAAAAATCGTTAGGAATATGACCAGAAGTCAGAAACTATTTTTTTTTCTCACTTGAGCAACACATTAAAATGATCCAGTTACAACCATAAATATTGTGGTAAAAGAAATTATGCTGAAAGAATATACCACTGGATCTGGAAGATCACTGACAGTCTCAACAATCGTGTCTAGTTCAACTTTGTCAAACCGTCTTGTGTAGCTGTACCCATGAAAACGAAGAACAATTAAAAATAAAAGATGCCATTTATCGGTCATTGCAGGAATTGAGAAGTGAGCCGAAAACATTTCAACGAGTGCAATAATAACATCTAGCTTCCACGACTAAAGTTTTTATTATATCCTTAGCTCATCTGGAACTTCACTAAACAATAACCAACTTTTACGGCCAAAGTTTGGCAAGTAATTTCAGAAACTAATATGTAGTGATAACCATTATTTATACACCCTTCTAGATTGACTAATTAAGAATAACAAAATACAAGCTCTTGCAACAAACCCGAGTTTGATAAAACTCTGTACAAGAATAACTCCAAGTTAATAGCTAGATATTATAAAAATTCTTCTGTTCATGTATTAAAAACATGAAAAGATGTAACCTCACTAAGCATAAGCTTTAATGGAGCTACATCGAATTCCTAGATTTGTTAATATACTATAGAAGCAAAAGCTCGCAAACAGCTATATATATACACACACACTAAGATAGTTTATTTATTACCTGTATCTGTAGATAAATTTTGGTCTTTCATTCTCCGAGCATGAAGTCCGAACATATTGTTACATCGAGGAACCAAGAAGAATCGAATTCTAAATTTGGAGAAAACGAACATGGATCGAAATCCAAATTTGAAGAAAACGAACATGGATCAAATTCCAAAAATTTGGAGAAAACGAACATGGATCGAGTTCCAAATTTGAAGAAAACGAAGATGGATCACTGTTCAAATTTGGCGAAAGTTTTGTTCTAAATTGTGCCTCGTGCAACTACCAAATACACGAAAGTCAGACTGTTTATATGTACAAGTAAGTCGTTCGTAATACATGCATCGAAAAACTGTATAATAATAGCATAATAATTTATATCATATGTTAGTATATGTTGTACTGTAATAATTTTTTTTTTAGCGATCAATGTTTCAGTATTCTTAAATCTTAAATTGTAAATCTTAAAATTTGATCGATTTGTAGATATTTAAGATTTATGTTACATTTGAATCGACTTAGGTATGACTGAATTGAATCGTAAGATTTGAACCGTGGATCATAAGATTTTAAGCTCGGTATTGCGAATTTTCGTAAACGAGTCACAAGCGATTACAGCTGAAGAAGAGCCGAAACATGTTGCGTTGGTGGCGGATATTTTAGATATTGCAAAAGAGATCCACTTTGGGTCAAATTTGCAATTTCGGTGTAGCGGTTGGGAAGATGGAGTAACTATAGGGGTAATTATGCAATTTTCATAACTGTTTAAGCTAAATAGATGGATTTCCAGAAAGTTGAAATTGATCCCCACTTGGGGGGCATTACCAGTTTAGGGACCAAAATTAAAATATGGTGTATAATATAGGGACCAAAACTGTAATTATCCCAAGTTTATTATAAATAATATAATAAATTAAATGTTTCTTAAATCGTAAATGGTAAAATTTGATCGGTTTATTGATATTAAAGATTTATTGTAACATTTGAATCGACTTGGGTATTAATAAATTGAATCGTAAAATTTGAATCGTAAATCATAAGATTTTAAGCTTGGTATTACGAATTTTCGTAAATGAGTCACACGCGATTATGGCTTAAGAGGAGTCGAAGCATGTTGCGTTGGTGGCAAATTTCGGATATTGCTAGAGAGATCTACTGTGGGGTCAAATTCGCAATTTGATTGGAGCTGGTGGGAAGATGGAGTAACTATAGGGGTGATTCTGCAATTTTCAGAACTATTTCTGTCAGGGAGGTGGATTTCCAGAAATTATAAATTGACCCCCACTGGGGAGGCATTACCGGTTTAAGGACCATAATTAAAAATGGTATATAATATAAGGACCAAAACTGTAATTATCCCCAGTTTATTATAAATTATATAATGAATTAAAGTTTTCTTAAAAAAACCGTCATACCGAACTTAAAATCTTATGATTTACGATTCAAATCTTACATTTCTACTAGAGGATCGAATCAAGATGGATGCGCGAGAACTAGAGGAACGAGTCAAGAGGCGGGAGAGAGAAAGAGTTGCTCGTGAAAACATGAAGAAAACCTTGGAGTTCAACGATCAGAACTGAGATTGTCATGACCGAGCTTGCGATGTGGGGTTGCGGGCGGGGATGGGACGGCGTTAGCCCTTTGAAGAAGCTTTGATTAAAATCTCACAAGAATGTAATGCATGCTGCAGTTTGCTATGAGAAATACCATTTGCTAGTGGACTTTGGAAATTTTGAAGTGTTAGGATACAAGTCGCCAATTGCAATTAGAGTCAATTCTGGGTGCGAGATGCAATTCACAATTCCCCACTCTCAATTTTACTATTTTTTATTGAAATAGTTATTGATGTTGTTGGTTTTTTTTATTTCTTTGCCCCTGGTCAATTTTCATTATTCGTTAATTCATTTATCTTGAATAATAAATAGAATTTGTTGGATGGTTGTAGACTTAGTTTTATATAGCTCTTTGTCGTATCAGTCTTAACCATGCAACATTTGTGTAAAAGACAATGATGAAGATATTTTTTCCAAGGTTGTAAAAGGCGGTAATCGGGTCCGAGTCGGTCAGGCACCCACTCACGATTAATCGGTGCGGCGGTGATTAATCGGTGATAAATCGGAAATAAATCGGTTTTTAAAATTTAATATAATATATTTCTAAATATTATTTATAAATACTCCAAACATATATAAAAAAGATATTTAAACATAGTTATATCTCCATCATGTATATATCGTAATAACATAATAAAAGTTTAATAATTATAAGATCATAATACATAAATATCCTTATAAAATATAAATAAAAAAGCAAAATTTTTGAATTAACATTTATTCAGTTCTTTAACAATAATAATTAACATAAACAAAATAAGGCATAAAATCATATTTTCTTTTATTAAAATCCAACTTTTATTTTGAATTATAAAAAAAAAAAAAAACCGATTTTTAACCGATTTTTGACCGATTTTTGCCACGGAGTTTGACCCGCCTTAAAGGTTTGACCGCCTCGGACCGCCTCAGACCGCCTAAAACTGCCCCACATGCAAAAAACCGATTTTTCAAACCTTTACACTAAAATCGTAAAGGTTTTGGACCGCCTCGGCCGAGTCGGCCGATTAATCGGCCGCCTCGACCGATTTTTAGAACACTGATTTTTTCCCAGATGTATTACTATTTCTCCATTTATTTAGTTTTAGGTGCATTACTTTTTGATTTTTTTTTCTCACTTGTAGCATATGAAATACGTTTGTTTATAGGTTATGACATGTGAATTTCCTACGAGCTCATTATAATTTAATCTTCGTCAATTAGAGTCAATTTTGGGTGTGAAACGCAATTCTTCTTTCACAATTCCCTACTATAAATTTAATTAATTTTTTTATTGAAATAGTTATTGATGTTGTTGGTATTTTTTTTTTATTTCTTTGTCCTTGGCCAATTTTTATTAGTTGTTAATTCATTTATCTTGAAGATTATGTAATTTGTTGAATACTTGTAGACTGTTTTATCACTTTGACATAGTCTGACAATGCATCATCAGTGTAAAAGACGAATAATGAAGATATTTTTTTTCCCAAGTGCAATATTATTAGTCCATTTCTTTAGTTTTGGATGCATTACTCTTTGATCTCTTTTTTATTTTCACTTGTAGCGTATGAAATACGTTAGCCTATGGACTATGACATGTGGATTTCCTACGAGCTCACTGTAATTTAATCTTTTCGAGCGATATTTCACATCAAAATGTCACTCGAATATTTTGCATTCTATAATACAAGTTTAATAAATTTAAATAATATAGTCCATAATTAAAATTTAATAAATTTAAATTTAATTCCATAATATTTATTTAAATTTATTAATAAATACTTATAAATATTATTCAAGTTATAAAAATTTACTATATCACAAATAAAAATAAATTGAATAATAATTACCGAGTATTTTCTGAATTTCATATGTTTAGAGTATTTTTTTTCCTTATTCTCTTAATTTACTATGCATATATATTAAAATTATTGAGAAAGTAAATTAGTTTTATCCAAACGATAACAATATTAACATATGATATTAAAATTATAAACAATAGTTTTAATTATTTAGGCCCCAAGTATGAGAAGTGAATAAAAATGAAATTAACATTGAATCATGATTATTTTGAATTAATATATTCAAACAAAAGGAAATGAAATTACATTCTATCTAGTAATGGATTATTTTTAATAAAAAAATGGAAAATGAAATTACATTCTATTTCGTAAAAGAATATTTTTATTTTTTATTTGGCTAGAAAGTCAAAAATGAAATAACTTAAATTAATATATTAAAAAAATAGTAAATGAAATTACATTCTATCTTAAATAAAATATTTGTTTTATTTTTTATTTGGCTTAAAAGTGAAAAAAATAACAATTGTAATTAGTTAAGCTCCGAGTTTAATCATGAAATCCATACGTGTTATTAAGTACTACATAATTTATATCATGATGATTATTTTTTAGTAAATAAAATTTTTGTATTAATAAATTGACGAAATTAAATGAACTTCTTTAATGTTTTCTTTGTAGAGAATGATATATATATATATATATAATTTGATCTATTTATTATTTAAATTGTTAAGTACTCAAGTGACCATAGTCATTTAGTATTACAATTGAGTAACATAGGAGTATAATAGACACTATATAAAAAGGAAGAAACCACCACCCTATTCATCATTTTATATCTAGTATAGATATAGATATAGATATATATAGATATAGATAGATTGTTAATTAATTAAAGGGTAAATTCCACTTCACCCCCTCGTACTCTGCATGAGAATCACTTTCCCCCTCGTACTCTCAATTTCACCGATTTACCCCCTTGTACTTGTACAATTTCCCAATATAGCCCTTTCCTTCAACTTTTGTCAATTTTGACTCTGACGCCGTTTAGTCAACTCTGTAAATTACAAACCACTGCCTATAACGCGTCGTTTCTCCTTCGTCAATATTGTCATTTCTACTTCTCCAACCACTTCCCCTTCCAAGATATCCCCAAATTGAACACCTAACTTAGTAAAAATCAAGACCCAAAAATTGATCGATTCCACCCAGTGCAAAGAAAAAAACATATGAATGTGTGAAACTTTCTCTTTTCTAATCTCGAGAGTCAAAATCGAAAAAAATCAGTATTTACGTCAATATTTTGACTCTTGACCAAATGGCGTCAGAGTCAAAATCGAAAAAAGTTGACAAAGAGGGTTGTATTGGAAAATTGTACAAGTACAAGGGGGTAAATCGACGAAATTAAGAGTACGAGGGGGTAAAGTGATTATTGGGCTGAGTACAAGGGGGTAAAGTGGAATTTACCCTTAATTAAATTTTACAATTTATTCTAGTAAGAGGTTAATATTCATTCGAGATAAGAGAACGATTGGAAGAACCGATCACGTGATCTACATATGCAAGAGAATGTTTAATCGTTTTTATAGGCCTGCGAGAATAAATAAATAAAATCGGTAAGTAAACATAATATATTTTAGCCCACGTCGATTTACATGTCGTATCAATTTTAATAACACTATTTAAATTACTTGATTTCGACATTTTTCTAAATTAATTTTGCCAAAATTCAAAGCACGAAAATTGTAGTCCTTTGAGTTACCTTTCTGAACCAACTTGAAAAATTTAAACTAGATTTCGGATGACCAAATTATGTATTAACGAGGTATGCTTTGAATTTAGAAGATTCCACTAAATTTAACACCGCAGAGGTGGAGGTGTCAGAAAATTCATAGATGAAGGATATATATAATTAGGGCAAATTACCAAAACCCCCCTGAGGTAAGCCTAAATAACGAAAATCCCCCTCACGTTCTCGTAATTACGAAAAGCCCCCTTGACTAACGGTTGACCGAATTTTTTTAACCGAAAACGTGAAATGTCTATTATATCCTTCTGTTAAATATGTAAAAAATAAAGGGCAGATTACCAAAACCCCCCTGAGGTAAGCCTAAATAACGAAAATCCCCCCTGACATCCCTCTCACTTGATGATTTATTGCTTTTATAAATTTATTTAGGGTAAATTACAAACACCCCCCTGAGGTATGGTCGAATTACAAAAATCCCCCTCTTGTTTGGATAATTACATCTACCCCCCTCAACTATGATTTTTTCTTTGACCTCCACCTTTATGGTGCCAAATTCAACATAGTCATCTAGATTCCGTGAAATGCGCTCTAGTTTGTACTCGTTTTGTGTAAAAAATACAGTTTCTGATGCACCACAAACTGATATATACAAGCTAAAAATCACATATTATGATCATCTTGCTTCATAATGTAGAGTTTGAATGGCATAAAACGGGTACAAAAGTGATAATATTCCATATAATCTCGAAGATTCCACTAAATTTGAGGAGTTAAGGGGGTGGTTGTAATTATCCAAACAAGAGGGGTGTTTTTTTAATTTGACCATACCTCAGGGGGTGTTTGTAATTTACCCAAAATGGATATCCATAAATATATGGATGAAAATATTCAGCGTTTCAATTTTTCTTCCTTTCACATTTGTCATTGAAAAATCAACCATTGAGTTTCTCCTTAAATAACTTTTGAGTTCGGAAAGACTAAATTAATCTTCTTCTCTTAGATAATTCTCTTGCATAGTTATAATTTCACAAACAAATGCTTATGTAGAAGAGTTGTTCCATTTTCCAGTTCACTGAAATTAGTTGTGTGAGATCTGAGAGAGAGATCTGAGAGAGACAGAAATCTGAGAGAGAGATCTGAGAGAGAGAGAGAGAGAGATCTGAGAGAGAGAGAGAGAGAGAGAGAGAGAGAGAGAGAGAGAGAGAGAGAGAGAGAGAGAGAGAGAGAGAGAGAGAGAGAGAGAGAGAGAGAGAGAGAGAGAGAGAGAGCATTGAAAGAGATGGCTTATGGTGCTGCTGGTAGTCTTGAGCTGACAATTGAGCGGCTTTTGAAATCATCTTATATTTCGATTGTTCAAAATTCATCTCCACAAATCATCAAACTTTTGTACGAGGAGATTCTTTCCTTTAAAGAAGCTCTCAGAGAATTCGATAAAAAGAGGAGCACCATCAACATGAAGATGGTGAAAAGGTTGGAGGCGGAAATGGTAGAGGCAATATACAAATTCGAAGATGTAATCGACCCTCATCTCTCAAATCAGTTCCATTCACAATCTGAAGAAGAAGAAGAAGAGACGACCGATCATCCTCCATCAATGGTATTCTCAGTAGATGTGCAGGAAATAAAGCAAGATGTCGATTCCTTTATCGAAACAATGAACATTATGAAGAGGGTCTACATCCATGAGTTATGCAACCCTTCGCCTGAAGAAGAAGAAGATGGTGTTGTCCCGTCAAGAATCGATTTTGGTGTAAATGAGTCTAACATTGTTGGTTTATCTGATCGATTTATGACAATCAAAGATCTGCTTGATTCCGAGCAATCGGAACAAATGATTGCTTGCCTTGTTGGGATGGCAGGCATTGGTAAGACTACTCTTGCCAAGAAACTCTTTCAATATCCTTTTACTCAACGACGCACGCATCTGTTCGTGACCATCGGCCCAAAATATCAACTGGCGGACATCTTGGTGGATATTCTCACACAGTTAAATGCTAACGTCGATGAAATAATGCTTATGAAAGGAGAAAAAGTATTAGTCGAGTTGAAAAGGCTGGTGTTCAAAAGTTTAAGGTTTTTGAGATACTTGATCGTGCTTGATGATGTATGGGATATAGAGCTCTGTGTTGAGTTGCTCAAGTTATTTCCAGACGACAATAATCAAAGTCGAGTATTGCTGGTAAGTAGACTATGTGAAGTAGTTATGTGTACTGTATACCGTTTTACTTTCCAACTACCCTTACTTGATAAACAAAAAAGTTGGGAGCTTCTTCGTGGGAAGGTGTTTGGTGAAGGGCCTTGCCCTCGTGAACTGGAGAAAGCTGGACAGAAGATTGCCGAGAATTGTGAAGGTCTTCCACTTACAATAGTAACAGTCAGTGAGATCCTCTCCAGAGCTGAGAAGACTTTAGAATACTGGAACGAGGTAGCGGATGATAAACAAAATTCAGTATACAAGGATGCATATGAACAAATGTCAAAGGTACTATATCCAAGCTATGACTACTTAGATCAACATTTAAAAGCATGTTTTCTCTACATTGGAGCTTTCCCACAAAATTGTTTGCTAAACATGCCCCAACTAGCCCACTTGTTGAGTGCTGAAGGATTTTTTAACTCAGAATCAATGCATTACTCAGAGCCGACCATGAATTGTACATATGATAGATATGGATATTTGTATGACTTTCATGCCAAAAATGTTATCATGTACGACAATGAAACACTTGGTTTTCACCTTCATTCGTCCTTTTGGTACTTGTGTAACAAAGAAGCTGCCAGGACCAAGTTGTTCTATGCCTTAAATTGCCATGGCGATACTCTACTCGAAGAAGGTATAGAAAGCCAGCGCCGATTGTGCATCCGTAATAATGTTCTACTTGCCGTGAAAGATGTGCACAACTTAATTGCATCTGATTCAAAGGTACGCTCTCTCCTTTGTACCGGTGATTTTCAAGAATATCCAGTACCGTTGTGTTTGGAACATTTACGGTTGCTCAGGGTATTTGAAGCTCTTTCTATTAGATTCTATGAATTCCCGATGGAAGTATTGAAACTAGTTCAGTTAAGATACATCGCCCTCACTTGTGATGGAAATCTCCCTACTTCTATTTTCAAACTCTGGAACCTTCAGCACTTGATTGTTGATCGACATCTAAGGATAGTAAAATCTGTTGGGAATCTATTGTATCTGCCTATTGAGATATGGAATATGAATGAATTGAAGACTCTTCACACGTGCGGAAGAGACCTACCACATCCTTGTTGTGAAGGATCTCTCCTTCCAAACCTCTTAAACCTAAGTGGTGTCGGTCCTCAAAGTTGTGCCAAATATGTGCTCGAAAAAATCCCTAATTTGAAGGAGTTATGGATTGATATCGAGCTGGCTCCTGATGCTACAGAGCCTTTGACATGCTTTGATCACATTTCCCATCTCCATCAACTACAAGACCTAGGATGTTCCATTATGAATCCTACATTGAAGACAGATGTTGTTACCCCACTTGTTCCTCTTTCAGACTTCCCATCAAGTCTTACATTGTTAACTTTGAACGGCTTAGGATATCCGTGGGAAGAAATGAGAAAGATTTCTTCATTGCCAAATCTTAAACATCTCTTTCTGGAATGCTATGCCTTTCGAGGCCCAAAATGGGAGGTTCGTGACAACGAATTCCAAAGTCTTTCACATCTTGATATTGAAGACACAGATCTGGAGCAATGGACATTTCAAAATTATCATTGCCTCCCTGTGATTGCGAACCTTCGCATCGCACATTGCTACAAGTTAAAAGAGATCCCTCTCACATTTGGTAAATCTCTTCTAAGCATTAAAATAGTCGAATGCAACCCTATGGTTGTGAATCGTGCAATCAAGTTAAAAGAGGAGTGGGACGACAAATATGCTGGTCGTGAACGTTTGTTACGTCTTGTTGTTCGTTCTTCACTGTAACAATGGGAACACCAAGCCGTGAGTGACTCTACCATATCATTGATTCTTCAAAAGGTTAGTCGTTAAATTTTTATATCTATCGAAAATACTAATATTTTAGTCAATGCCCATTCAGGTAAAAGGAATTAAACAACCTTAAATTTTTTAGTATTAAATTTGAATTACTATATATATTTTTTTTAATTATAATTTCATCATAGAGTGAATATTACCAAAGATATACTCAGTATATATGCATGCATACATTCTCCTACAAAACAATAGAAATAGGCAATATAGATATATGGTTGATAACACATATAATAGGATCATATAAGTTGCGTTTGGATGAAACAGTTTGAATTTGCTACAACAGAGATAGATTTTATTATAGGGTAAATTACGAAAACTCCCTGAACTTAGGCTAAATAACGAAAAAAAAACCCACCTATTCGTAATTACCAAAAACCCCTGAGGTTTGTTTCCGTCTTACACCAACACTTTACAGTGTGAGTTTTCACGTATTTTTTTTTTTAATTCCAAGAAATAGACTTTACACAATTGCAGATATTTTCTTTTATTTCTCACCTATTTAATAGAAGGTATAATAGATTGTACAAATTTTCTGCTAAAAAACTCAGTTAGAGGGGGATTTCGGTTATTACGGATAGGTGAGGTGTTTTTCGTTATTTAGCCTAAGTTCAGGGAGGTTTTCGTAACTTACCCTTTATTATATTACAAATTAATTTATTTGATTACTGATGAATGAATTTGCTATTATGGATTAAAAAAAAAATTAACATCCGAAATCATTAAACATGCTCCTTTTCATTACAGGTGTATTGTCTCGAGAGCCGTAGGCTGATTGATCACGAGAGAAATTACATCGACATTGTTTGCATCAAGGAATCGGAGGAATGTACTTTCAGTTTTGAGACGGACAAATCAAAGCGTGTTTGAATATTTTGTTAATGTTATTTGGTGTGTTTAATTTTTATTGATTGAATTTTTATTACATCCTCATCAGTTATATGTTGTGAGGTTAAAATTAAGACTATTGCGCAATTAAGAAAGTGCACGTGTGTCGCACATATTTGTCGAATGTACAAGTTTTACCCGTCTCTGCCAAAAACAGGTAAAGCAAAGATAGTTACATACATACGATAACCGAAGTATAAAGAACATATATGCAACAGTAAGTCATATTTTCCATTGGAAAAAAGCCGTGTTGAGTCTCCTGATTTCATATTTCAAAGAACTTGAAAAAATCCCTCTGTTTCATTACTTGAAGTTATGTGTAAAATACTCCTCTTTGACAGTTTTCGCGGAGCAAAATCTCACCTTAGAAAACACATAGGAAATGAAAAGAAAATCGAGGAATGTTAATGCAGCCTCGAAACACAATATCAAACATCAAACAAAACGAGCAATGGGGGGTGTCTTTTGCATATTTATGAAATTCCTCTTAAAATTCTACATTTTCATGAATGGGATATCTTCTATGTGTCATGTGCGGTAACAACATAAAAGTGACATGTTAAGTGATGTAAATTGTAACTTCATCTTGCTTAGGGACGAAAATAGAATAAGTTGTATAGTATAGAAATTGCTAGTTTTTATTCAATATATGTTTATGGTTTAACGAAAAAGAAAAAATGTCCATTTAAAATTTGTTCATTAAAATATTTATCTAATGAATGTGCAAAAAAAAAAAAAAAAAACCTGTCTACTTATTTTTGTCTCTCTTTAAATAAATCTAAATAAATCCTATTAGTATTAAAACGGGAATGAAAAGTTTTTTTTTTCGCGGGATAATTATTTTTTAATAAATTAATTATTTTAATTTTAAAACCCAACAATAAATTATACATACGAATATATTTTGAGTATTGAGTGTGGCATTAAAGAAGACACTGCAGTAGAAAATTTCAATCTTGCCAAATTGAATAGAGAAAATTTTAAGATTGATTATGGTATTGGAGATGGTGTAATAGTAAAGAATAATAATACAATACAACCTGTTCATTAGAAAAGTTAATTAGTGGCCGACATGGATTAATAAATAAATATTCCTTTGCACATGCTTCCAGAGCAATAACTTCAACAAACAATGCCTATGAAGAAATTTATTAAAAAAAATCAGATACTGAACATGGTTCGCTAGAATGGAACAGTGCATTGTCGCGGACACTATTGTTCCAGTTCTGTTGTAACATCGCGGCTGCGTCGCGGCTGGAACGGACACATTTTAATTAAATTATTAAAAAATACAATATATTTCAAATATGTTTTTAATAACAATATTACAATTCAATAATATGCAAAATATTATTACAATTTCAAAAATAAATATTACAAAGAATATTATGAAAATACAAGCAATATTAATACGAAGTAGAATACCGAACTGGAATTGTGTAAGATATAAATGAAGAGTGAGGCCAAAAATATGTGATTCTGGAGAATCTCCATTCTCTAATGTGGCCACCGCCGTCACAATATTTCTTTTTTTATTTCTTTTATGTTTTTTTTTAGTCAAATTTGTTAGCCAAATGGCTTGTAATCCAAAGTGATGATCCAACAAACAATTGATTATGGAACTAATGAATTATGTTGAGTCCTATTCTTATTAGATATTAAGCATAATCGAAGGCCCAATGCCCTTGAACCATCTCGAGAACAAACCCAAACGATCCTCCACATTTACTCACAAAGCCCAACTCTTATAATCTTTATTTCCTATAAGCATTTTTTAGGCAATTCATTTTCGAAAATAATCAAATTCTCTTTTGAAAATTATGTTTGAAAGGATCAGCCAAATCCCACTCTCTTTATTTGCTGGAAATATATTTGGAAGCAAAAGATTTCTTTTATATTCTATCTTTGGAAGAAATTCCTTTATTCAAAAATCAAACCTGCTTTGAATTGAAGTTTGGCTGATTGAGACTCTAGCTCTTTATTTTGGAAACCCTTCAATCACTTTGCAATCAACCAATCAAAGATTATAATAATTGTTGTCTGTCCGGAAGATGCTCACTTCTGCCGGAAGTTGTTTTGCTGAAATTTATTTATGTTGAAGAAAGTTTTGTTCTTGATTTCAAAATTCAAATGATTTCCTATTTGAGCTGATCTAATTGATTCTAATCAATCATAACCTCAATCAAGTCAATCAAGAAAATCAAGATTGATGTTTTTCCTTTGGAAGATAGAGGAGCTCACCTATAAATAGTGATCGAAGTCATTCAAGTAAAGTACGGAAGTGAAATTCGAAAAAGAACTGAAAAGAGTTGCTTGTTGAAAATTTCAAGTCCTACCTCTCGTTGTTCATTTGAGTCCATATTTTGAGTGAGGATTTTTTTAGCTATTAGTTAGCGCATTCAATTCATATTGTGAGGTTCATTGATAAGTGCAAAAGCTATTAAAGTCTTGTAAGCACTTATTGATAAGTGCGAAAGAGTGAAGCTCTTGTAAGCACGATACTTGTGCGAAAGTTGTTAGAGACTTGTAAGCACACTAGTTAGTGTGGAGGATCTAAGGATTTTGGAGGCACGAGAATAAAGGTTCAAAGGCTTGGAAGAGTGGATTAGGAGATTCTCTCCGAACCACTATAATCACGGTGTTCTTTACTTTATGCATTACTTTCAATTTCCGTATCTCACACAATTTTCTCGCTATACTTTCTCCTCACACTTAACGTATAAATTGGCTACATTTTCTAAATCATCTATAACAATATTTTCCAAAGAACAACTCATTATTCTATTAAGTACTTAAAGTCAGTTTAATTAAAATCAAAAAAGTTTATTATAAACCTAATTCACCCCCCTCTTAGGTGTATTTACTCTCTCAAATTTGTTTTTTTTTTTTTCAAATTCTTTTTTTCTGTTCCGGCATCGTTCCGGCCGTTTCGGTGCCGTTCCGGCCGCGTCGAGGCCGTTCCGTGGCTCCGTCTCGGCCATCCCACCGATTTCTCGGCGTTCCGATGAGCCACGGCAGATACACCGTTCTGGTTACGGATTCCGGAACGGAGGCACCGTTCCCGTTCCGGAACGGCCGTTCTGACCGTTCCGGCGAACCATGATGCTGACTGTGATTTGTCAAAGAGAGAGAGAGTTGAAAGATGGCTTATGGTATTGTTTCTTCTCTTGAGCTGACAATTGAGCGCCTTTTGAATTCATCACATATTCCGATTGTTCAAAATTCATCCCCACAAATCCTAAAACATCTGTATGAGAATATTCTTCCCTTAAAAGGAGATCTGGGAGAATTCGACAAATGGAGGAGCACCATTAACATGAAGATGGTAAAAATTTTGGAGGCGGAAATGATAGATGCAGTATACAGATTTGAAGATGTAATAGAATCTCATCTCTTAAATCATTTCCAATCAACACAATCCGAAGAAGATGTGAGTGATCATCCACCATTAATGGTATACTCAGTAGATGTGGAGGAAATAAAGCAAGATGTCGATTCCTTTATCCAAATGGTGAACATTATGAAGAGTGCCTACATTCATGAGTTACGCAACCCTTCTCCCGAATAAGAAGAAGAAGAAGAAGATGATGATGATGTTGTCCCGACAATAACTGATTCTGGTGGAAATGAGTCTAACATGGTTGGATTGTCCGATCTATTTATGAGATTAACAGATTGGCTTATTTCCCCACACTCTGAATTGATAGTTATGTCGCTCGATGGGATGGCTGGCATTGGTAAGACTACTATTGCCAAGAAACTATTTCAAGATCCGTTCATTGTGAGTCATTATAGCAGGCTTGTGTTCGTGACAATAGGCCCTAAATATCGATTAGCGGACATCTTGGTGGAAATTCTCACACAATTGAATAATGCTGACATTGATGAAATAATATGGCTTACGAAAGGAGAAGAATTATTACATGAGCTGAAATGGAAGGTGTGCGAAAGTTTAAGTGAATTGAGATACTTGATCGTGTTGGATGATGTATGGTACACGGATCTCTGTTATGAGTTCGCCAACGTATTTCCAGACGACAAAAATGGAAGTGTAGCATTACTGACTACTAGGCTATCAGAAGTAAGTAAATGTGTCCACCCTTTGAATTCTCACAGACTACCCTTCCTTGATAAGAAAGAAAGTTGGGAACTTCTTCGTCACAAGGTGTTTGATGCAATGCCTTGCCCTCGTGAACTCGAGAAATCTGGAAAGAAGATTGCGGAGAATTGTGAAGGTCTTCCACTTAAAATAGTTACAGTTGCCCACATCCTTTCCAAAACTGACAAGACTTCGGTGTACTGGTACCAGGTAGCTAATGATAAACAAAATTCGGTTTACAAGGATGCATATGATCAAATGTCCAATGTACTATATCCAAGCTATGACTATTTACCTCAACATTTGAAAGCATGCTTTCTCTACTTAGGAGCTTTCCCACAAGATTATACGGCGTGGAGGCGCCAACTGATCGACTTGTGGAGTGCTGAAGGATTTCTTAACCGAAAATCAACCATGACTTCAACTGAGTATACGTTTGCTTATGTAGGAGCGTTTCTTTCAAATAATGTTATCATCTACAATGAAGAAAAGTTTATATATCACCTTCATTCATCATTTTGGTACCTGTGTAACAAAGAAGCTGCCAAGAATAAGTTTTTCTATGCATTCAATTGTCTTGCCGATGCTCTACCAAAAGAAGGTATCAACTACCAGCTGCGCCGATTGTGCATCCGAAATAATGTTCTACTTGCCATTGAAGATGCGCACGATTCAATTGCATCTGCTTCAACGGTACGCTCTCTCCTATGTACCGGTCCATATCATCAATATCCTGTACCATTTTGTTTGGAACAATTAAGGTTGCTCAGGGTATTGGAAGCTCTTTCTATTAAATCCTATGAGTTCCCAATGGAAGTGTTGAAACTATTGCAGCTAAGATACCTCGCCCTCACTTACGATGGAAACCTCCCTACTTTCATTTCCAAACTATTCAACCTTCAGTACTTGATTGTTCATCATCAGTACCGGATCGTAAAATCTGTTGGGAATCCATATTATCTGCCTATTGAGATATGGAATATGAAAGAATTGAAGTGTCTCGAGATCCGGGGAAGAGACCTACCACATCCTTGTGAAGGATCCCTCCTATCAAACCTCACAACTCTAACTGGTGTCGGTCCTCAAAGTTGTACCAAAGATGTGCTTGAAAAAATCCCTAATCTGAAGGGGTTAACAATCCAAATCGAACTAGTTCCTGATGCTTCTAAGCCCTTCAGTTGCTTTGATCACATTTACAATCTGCATCAACTACAAGTCTTACAAAGTTAACCCGATTTGGTCCTCTTTCAGACTTGCCATCAAGTCTTACAAAGTTAACCTTGAGCGGCTTAGGATATCCGTGGGAAGAAATGAGAAAGATTTCTTCATTGCCAAATCTTACAGACCTGGTATTGCAATGCTATGCCTTTCGAGGCCCGAAGTGGGAGGTTCACGACCACGAATTCCAAAAGCTTTCACATTTTCAAATTGAAGACACCGATCTTGTGCACTGGAAGTTTGTGACAACAAATTTCTGCTTCCCTGCTATTAAGGTTCTTGGCATCGAACATTGCTACAAGTTAAAAGAGATCCCTCTCACATTCGGTACATCTCTTGAAAATATTTATTTAGTTGACTGCAACCCTATGGTTGTGAATTGGGCAAACAGTTTAAAAGAGGAGTGGGACGACAAATATGGCGGTCATGGACGTCGATTATACGTTATTGTTCGTTCTTCATTGTACTGATGGGAACACCAGAATATTGATTCTTGAAAAGGTTAGTCATTCAATTTTTATTTCTACCTGAGGATGAATTTGTATCAAAAGGGTTGGAATTTGAGGTCTAACGGGCCGATAAGTTCGATTAATTTTTTTTTAAATATTTTTTATTACCAAAGATCTACTCAATTGTATGTATATGTATACATTCTCCTACAAAACAGCTATAAGTAGACAATAGACATATATGGTTGATAACACGTGCATTGGGATAATGTAAGTTGCGTTTGGATGAAACTGTTGGAATTATCAAAACAAGTGCATGTGTGTTGCAGGCAGTGGCGGATGTAGCCATGGTCTAGGGTGTGCAGTTGCACACCCTTGATTTTCAGTAAATTTTACTATTATACATAAAATAACAGAAAAGGTAGTTGGTTGAAGTGGTAAAGATATGTCTTTTTCTATTAACAGGTCATGGGTTTGAAACCCACCCTCACAATAATGGAATTTTTTTGAAATCTTAACATTTTTCAACTTTTTGGTCTTTAAATATTTCCACAATTCACCTAAAATTTATAAATTATAAATTTTTGGTCCACTATTTTTATAAAGTGATATTTTAATTTTTTATTCTACAATTTCGAACCCCCTTGGCAAAAATCCTGGATCCGCCACTGGTTGCAGGTATTATCAAAACAAGAGTTTTTTGACGATCCTTATGTTGCTCTCTGTTAAAGCATATAATTAGAGGAAATTGTTTTGGTTTTTCGGTAAGCGGTAATTCGCCTATAAATGTATTGCACTTTTGCAGCCTGTCTATTTTTTCTGCATGATAAATTTTTTATTGTGATTGAGGGATTGGGTGAAAAATAATAGATATGTCCACTGTTGTTTAATTGATTCCATACTTGTGCTGAAATTTATTCACTGTTTTTTTTTTTCTTTAATTTGTCCATTCCATGCTTATTGGAAATTTGATTCCATTTATGTGCAGTATTTAAGTTTGATTCCGAAACCTCTTATGTGAACGATATGTAGCTGCATACATCTTGCAAAGCATCCAAGGTGAGATGGTCATATTGACTCAAGATGAAGCACTTTATAGCCAGTAATTAGAATTGCCAAAATTATCATCGATCGTCTTATGATCTTTTCAAAGCATTTGTTCTTTCCTTATAGAAATTGCTTCATGATCGATTGATCCTCTATTATGGAGTTTCACTACGTTTGTTTTGTATTTTTTTTTTCTTTCTGAAATTTGCTTTTGACATCAATTTTATGTACAATTGTACTTTGATATTTACGCATGCAGTACTGTCTACCCTTTTTGGTGTTGGAGTTGTTGTAATCATAGGTACGTTATTTTTTATAAATATTGCCAGTCTCAAGACGGTTAAGCACCATTATCAGGATGATGTACTTAATCAGCGAGAACATAAGAAATTTCTGTTATTAAAATCTTTATTTTAATCAACATTTTCGTTATTCCTAGAAAATTCAGATTAAATACTAAGCAAGTCATCCTATATATTTATTTATTGCATAATATCAGATTTGCATTGTTTGGTAAGTATAACTGATAAGTTGTTCTCATTTTTTACATGACAAGGAATTCTAGTTATTAAAAAAGTGCATGTGTGTCGTATTGTGTTAATACGAAGCTTGCATATTGAGTTATAGTTAGACGGTGAAAGTTTTGGTTTTGAGTTCTCGTGTTTCGTATGTTGTTCAACTAATTCTCATCTTCAACTTCCGTGTGCAATACTAGACTCAACTTCCTTCTCGTCTTGTCTTGTTTGATGTTCATCCTAATATTTTAGTTAATAGACAGTTTTTTTTAGTTAGTCGATTGAGTTATTTGCTTAGTCGACTAAGGTTTTTTAGTTAGTTGCTAATTATTTGATTTTGGCAGAATGCAACAGTAAGTTATATATTCATTGGAAAAAAAAGGCGCAAGTCCCGACAATTTTGAGCAGTAAATCTTTCTCGACGAAGAGTAATGGTAGGTGATCATTTGTTGAGCTCGATTCCATTACCTGAAGTTTAGGCGGAACAGTTCATTTGGTGGAAACACATTTCTATTTTTTCCATTATTACCAGGAACATCCTCAAAACTTTTAAATATTTACGGAAATGACCCCGAAACGTTTCCGACAAGTGTCATGGTGTTTCGATTTCCGAAATGCGAAAACGCGTTTACCGAAGTTTCCGTGCACCATAGCGTTTCATTTATGGGATTTTATAATTTTTGGGATGAAATTGTAAGATTAAAGTAAAATTGAGGCTGAATCAAAAAAAGAAGTAAAAAAAGGGTTGAATGTGTTATTTTAGAAGGCTCACGTACTCCACACGTGACTTAATCGGCTCCCAAATTGGTCTATATATAAAGGGCAAATTACCAAAACCCCCCTGAGGTAAGCCTAAATAACGAAAATCCCCCCACGTTCTCGTAATTACGAAAACTCCCCTTGACTAACGGTTGATCGAATTTTTTTAACCGAAAACGTGAAATGTCTATTATATCCTTCTGTTAAATATGTGAAAATAAAAGGGCAAATAACCAAAACCCCCCTGAGGTAAGCCTAAATAACGAAAATCCCCCCACGTTCTCGTAATTACGAAAACTCCCCTTGACTAATGGTTGACCGAATTTTTTTAACCGAAAACGTGAAATGTCTATTATATCCTTCTGTTAAATATGTGAAAATAAAAGGGCAAATTACCAAAACCCCCCTGAGGTAAGCCTAAATAACGAAAATTCCCCCCGCGTTCTCGTAATTACGAAAACCCCCATTGACTAACGGTTGACCGAATTTTTTTTATTTATATATTTTAATTGATTTTATTTATCCAGAGGAGTATTAAACCGATATTGTATATTAAATATAAACGAAAACCCCCACTTACATGTTGTATATTAAATATAAATTAATCTTTAAAAAACAAAAAAAAGAAATAAAAACAAAAAAAGAAATAAAAACAAAAAAAACAAAAAACAAAAAAGGAGAAAAATATATTGAGTCTTCTTCTTCCCTTCGTCCTTCGGAAGAGACGACCCAATCTCCAGTCCTCCTTCGGAATCATTCGACTTGCACAACGAAATCGAATACTTCTCTCCATCAATCGACACGACTTCAAGCTTTCTCGCCCTTCCCAATCCGAATTCCGCATCGCACAAGTCGAACTTCGGCGAACCGGAAACCCCAACTGTCCTCATCCCTACAAATTTCTCACTATCGGACATCCAATTCTCGACACCTTTCAAAACCTCGTCTTTGTTATTCACCCTGTTTTTAATATCCAAAGCTATAGCCTCCGCAGCAATTACAAACCCTTCTTCCCCGACAAGTGTTTTGTGCTTGATTTTCGCTATTCCGCCACCCAAGCAATTGCCGAAGTAATTCAGTGGCATCGGCGGATTAGTTCTCCCTCTAACATCGACCGTCAAATTTTCCTCTTAAATTCGACACCTACCTGTTATGTCGAAATTTTTGAAAAGAATCGACACTTGTGTATCGAATTAAAAATCGACATTTGTGAGCGGCGATGGAGGACGTTTTTTCGACGGCAATAGAGGACATCTTAGACGGCGGCGATGGAGGACTTATTTTCCGACGGCGAGGCAAGTTTTGTCGGTGTGTGGGCGAGTTCTCGGCGGCAGGCAAGATCCCGGTGAGGCTTTGAAGCTTGAAGTCAATCTCGAATGTGTCGTCTGATTGTGGTCTTGCGTGAGAGGAATTGGATTTTATTTATATATTGGGTAAATTACAAAAACCCCCCTGAGGTATGGTCAAATTACAAAAATCCCCCTCTTGTTTGGATAATTACATCTACCCCTCAACTATGATTTTTTCTTTGACCTCCACCTTTATGGTGCCAAATTCAACATAGTCATCTAGATTCCGTGAAATGCGCTCTAGTTTGTACTCGTTTTGTGTAAAAAATACAGTTTCTGATGCACCACAAACTGATATATACAAGCTAAAAATCACATATTATGATCATCTTGCTTCATAATGTAGAGTTTGAATGGCATAAAACGGGTACAAAAGTGATAATATTCCATATAATCTCGAAGATTCCACTAAATTTGAGGAGTTGGGGGGTGGTTGTAATTATCCAAACAAGAGGGGTGTTTTTGTAATTTGACCATACCTCAGGGGGTGTTTGTAATTTACCCATTTATTTATTACTTTGTAATTTGTATTGATAATTTGATATTATAATTTTTTTATTTTTTTTATTTATATATTTTAATTGATTTTATTTATCCAGAGGAGTATTCATACGGATTTATTCTTTTAGCTTGAATGATGCATGGTTGTATTTCTCGAATTGTAAAATATTTAATTTTGCAGAAAAATAAGTGTTTTGCAGACACTTATATATTTCATGAAGAGTATATATTTATGACCCCCCCTCATTAAATAAAATGCTTACAATTACCCTCCTAAGGGTAATTTCGTGTACAAGGGCAAAATTGGTATTATCGGATGAATATTCGGGAGAATCAAAAAGATTCTATCGAGTTTAACACCGTTAGAGCGATTTGTAAGATGTATGCATACCTCAGGGGGGTTTTCGTAATTACGAGAACGTGGAGGGAATTTCCGTTATTCGGACTTACCTAGGGGGGTTTTGGTAATTTGCCCATATAATTATCCAAACAAGATGGGTTTTTTCGTAATTTGACCAGTTCAACCGGGGTCAACCCTAGTTTTTTAATTATTAATTATTTTATTAGTTTTATTAATTTTATACTTAAAAAATACTATGTGTTATTAATTTCTCATTTTCCCCAATTTTATTTTCTTTTTCTTTTCCTAAACCATGACTTTCTTCCTCCTCCCCCAACACCTCTCTCTCTCTAGTCTCCACCTTCATCTTCGACTTCCACTCAGGCAGCCCCTCTCTCTCTCTCTCTCTCTCTCTCTCTCTCTCTCTCTCCTTCCTCTTAATCTCTCACTCTCTTTGAATCTGCATATCCTTCTCTTTTTCTCATTTTATTCCCTCTCCACTCCGGCCTCCCACAACCTATACCGGCCAACCGCCGCCGCCCAGATCCGCCCACCAAACGGCGTTCACCGCCAAGATCTCTCCACCACACGCCGTTTGAACAAAAACCGGTTTCCGGGTTCCGGGTTTTGGCCGGTCAAACCGGGTTTTCGCCTGTTTAGCCCGGTTTTCTTGCTTTTCTTGGTTTTCGGAATCCAACCGCCCGGAATGTTACCGGGTCGCGGTCGAACCGGTTGGACCGTCCGGTCCGGTCCGGTTCGGACAATCATGAAGAAAATAATATATATTAATATAATAATCCTTAAACATGTCCTTAATTACAAACATAGTTTAGAAAAGGAAAGTTACATAGATACAGAGTTTACAAAAGGACACAGAAATTACAAAAGGAAAGTTACATAGATTTGAAACTCTGTTTGGTAACCAATCAGAGTTTATAAAGGAAAATATTCCTTATAAAAACCTAGATCAAAAAAACCTGTGCGTACATTATAAATTCTTCGTCACCTTTTCTATTAAAATAATTTCTTTTTTCTTGAATTTTAATTTATCACGATGAAGAAGATGGCGATTGCAAGATGTAGTAATAAACCAAGTTCGAAAAGATCAAAGCTCCAACGAATTTCTACCATAATCAAGAACAATTCCAAGTTCAAATTTTCGACGACTTCTACGTTACGACGAACACCGTGTGATGATATTCGTAATAATACGGCGGCCCATGTCAGACGAGTATCAAAAGAAGAAGAAGAAGAAGAAAAAGATCCGGTGATGATTATCCCGGCAAAGCGCCAGGAAATAATATCGACCGCCGCAGCCGAAGATGACGTGGAGGAGAAGGCTTCTTCTACGAGGGCTTTGATGCTGAAAAGTCGATTCGCTGATACGATATTCAAAGCGAAACACCACTTGCTCGGGAAGTCCGACGGCGGCGTCGTGCTGCAAAAGCAGATGGAAGAGAATAAACTTAAACAAGAAAGAATCAGGATTGCGGATTTGAACAAGAGGCGGGAGAGAGAGAGAGTCGCTCGTGATAATATCAAGAAAACCGTTGAGTTCAACGATCAGAACCTAGATGTCATGAACCAGCTGGAGATGTGGGGTTGTGGGCGTCGATGGGGCGGCGTTGCCCCTTCGAAGACGCTTGGATTGTTTATCAAGCCCGATGATTTTGATTACATCGAACGTCATCCAGATCGAGTCGATGCCGTACTACCTATGTTTGATATTGATATCGAACAAGGAGAGATTATATCATAGCCATAGCCTTTTTTTCCGAATTAATTTCGCTTTTCGTGTAGGAAAATTTTACAAGATGTATATATATACATATCGATTTTATCGATCTTTTGTTACATGTATCTATCAATTTTTTCCAACTTTTACAGCATGCAGTATAATTAAAATCATGTTATATGCTCCTGCCTTTATTTTGTTTTAGGGAATTTATCTGTCGAGATAATAATGTTCAATTAATTGACATCCTAATTAGATCAGAAAAATTATACAAAAAGCTTAATTGTCAAAATAATTTTATTTGTATTTTTTTAAGCCGAGGAATTTGATGCACGGTTGAACTCGATTGAACCGCTATCTGTAAAAATCGAAAATTAAAAATTAAAAAAATCAGATGAATAAGATACAAATTGAAAGGGCAAAAAATCAATTGAATGGGTTAATTACTTAATTACAGTTTTGGTCCATATATTATATACCATTTTTAATTTTTGGCCTTAACTGGAAATGCCCCCGAAGTGGGGGTCAATTTGTAATTTTTGGAAATCCAACCTCTTGGCTGAAATAGTTCTGAAAATTGCAGAATCACCCCTATACTTACTCCATTTTCCTAGCCGCTCTACCCAAATTGCAAATTTGACCCCAAAATGGATCTCTCTTGCAATATCCGAAATATCCGCCACCAACGCACCATGCTTCGACTCCTCCTCGGCTATAATCGCGTGCAACTCATTTACGAAAATTCGCAAACCAAGCTTAAAATCTTATGATTTACGATTCAAATCTTACGATTCAATTCATTCATACCTATGTTGCATGCTCTGACTCCTCCTGAGTTGTAATCGCGTTGACTCATTTACGAAAATTCACAATACCGAGCAAAAAATCTTAGGGTAAATTACAACCAGCCACCTGAGGTATGGTCAAATTACGAAAACCCCCCTCTTGTTTGCATAATTACAACCACCCCCTGAACTTCTCAAACTTAGTGGAATCTTCGAGATTATATGGAATATTATCACTGTTGTACCCATTTTATCCCATTCGAACTCTATACTTTGAAGCAAAATGATCATCATATGTGTTTTTTGGTTTGTATATATCAGATTGTGGTGTATCACAAACTGTATTTTTACACAAAACAGATTCAAGCTAGAGCGCATTCCACAAAATCTAGATGATTATGTTGAATTTGACACCATAATGGTGGATGTGTAAGAAAAAATCATAGTTGAAGGGGGTAGATGTAATTATACAAACAAGAGGGTTTTTTTCGTAAATTGACCATACCTCAGGGTGGTTGTAATTTACCCTAATAAATATAATTTTTTATCATTTACCTTTTTACATATCAATATTATCTCTTATTTCATAGTCCGTCTCGCAATGTACAATGTTCTATTTTAATGTGATCATTATATTCAGTCTTCATTATATATATATGTCTTGGGAGGTGGGGGCCCACATTTTCCCCCTTTTCTATTTTCTTTCTTCTTTTTTTTAGCCCATTTTATATTGAAACGAGGCCGTCCTTATTTTCTCCTCCAATCCTAGGTCATCGTTGTTTTCTTTTTGTTTAATTTTGGAAGCAGCTCGATTCCAAAATTCCTCCGTGTGGCCCCGCTTTATTAATTTCTTTTCCCTTTTTTTTTCCCCATTCACCGGCCTGTCCCATTACCAATTACATGGGAGTTTTTCGGCGCCATTTTCGAGTTCGTTTTCCCCTACCCCTATCAGAACTACGTCGGCCAACGGCCGCCACAGTACGTCGAGGAACGGTCAACAAGTCAAACAGCCGGGGCGAAGATCTGAAGCTGAATCTCAACCTCATGATCAACAACCTCCAGGAGAGCCGCCGCTTCCAGATCGCGATGGAGTCCGCGACCGCCGTCATCAACTCCACCGCCCCCGGAAACGTCTGGCTCGCCGGACACTCGGTCGTTCGCGTCGTTCGTGCTGCTGATCGGGCGGCGCGTGGCGAAGACCACCGGATTCCACCTCGAGAGTCGAGACCTACCTGTTCAACCCACCCTTCACCGCTCCCCCAATCGAGAAAATTAAGAACGAGAAGGTGAAGTTAGGGCTGAGATTGGCGGGTACTGTGATCACCGCCGGTCTGGCGATGGCGGCCCATTCGGGCCATACACGGCCCAAAGGTCAGGAAATCGACCCGTTCGCGGCGTGGATACCCTACCTGTTTGTGAGTGAATCGGACGCGGTCTCGTTGGAATATATTGGGTATTTCGAGCACATGGAGAAAATGGAGTCGATCGGGGCTGGGAAAATCGGGAAACTTGCAACGAGGCATTCGATCGGGAGCATCGTCTCGTCCGTTAGGGGAAAAGATTCCGAGGCCGCACATTTGATTCCGTCCGCATATTTGAGTATTAATTGCAGCACCTCTCAGAATTTCAAGGAAGCTCATGGGATTCATCAATGGTGGAAGCTGGATTTGCAGTTGAGGTATAAACTTTACCAATACAAGTGTTTAATCAAATTTGTGGCAATTAATTCTCTGAAAAAAAAATTGTGTGGCGTTGAAGAAATAGTTGACTTTATTGTTACAACTTTGACTTATATAGATTCAATACAGCATAACTGAAATCTAGACCATGACAACAAGTCCTCTCTTTATAACAGTGTGTTTAATGTCTTGAAGAGAGTTCTGCAAATCATCTCAGAGTTGATGAGAATTATGTTTTTTTTTTTTCCTTTTCCGATAGGCCCGAAACAAGTTTCTGTTATTTTAGTTCTGACCGAGTGTCATTTTTTTTAGCTGCCCTAAAATATGTGGCATATTTCAGCATTTTGGCCCTTTTTTATTTTTTATATTTTATTTTGAGAAAATTTAATAGAAGTTGTTAATCTTCCTTCTCGATTCGGCGAGATTTTGTGGCTGGAATCTGTTTTACAGTGTTTGAGGGACCAAAACAAATGCTTCAACTCGACATCTGACTTTTGTGCGCCAATGTTGTTGAATATGCAAGGACGGTATTTAGCTTCTGTTTTTGTAGTTCTAATTTCACCTTCCCCAACTTAAAGTTGCACCTCCTCCACAATTATTACTTAATGTTTGCCTTCTCATATTTATTTAATTTCAATAAAAGTTTGTTCATTTTCGTTTTTGGAAGCCTCTTCTAAGGGTGTTGTCTTCAATTAACGACGATAAAATTTCCAATAAGTTTTTTGGTATAATGAATTTCATTCGTGTTTTACTATCCAAACACTTGCCACTCTGCATTTACAGCCACTTCTAGCCATTACGGAGATTGGGCCCTGCTTGCAGAACTTGGAAGCGAACTGCACAATATTCTTCATGTCGACGTGACCACAGGATGGTTGGGTGATGCCTTCTGTCATATCAAAAAGATTCTGCATTCGTAGATGCATGAGGCGAAAATTGATGCCCTTTAAGCATAATCGAGATCTCAGGTTGCGATAAAAGCAACCTTATCAGGTCTATTACACGTAATTAAACCTTGATAATGACAAATGTTATTACCAAGTTTCAGCATATATAGTATGGCATAAAATAGTTGTCTCGAGGTTTTCCAATAATATTGGGGGCCGGAATTTCTACTTATGAAAAAGTCGATAGGAATTTTATGCTTTTTTTTCTCTTCCCCCCCTCCCCCCAAAAAATATATTAGAAGGGCAATGCATGTCTTTGAGGTTGTTGAACAGAGAAGAAACCGATTTCAAATCCTAAGAGTACAAAACTCTTGCATTCAAATGGTTTTATCTATTTAAGCTGCTCCCCCCTTTTTTTTCTTTAAACAAGTAGTTAATTTGTTTTTTCGAATTTACTCAATTCTCTCGTGATAGAGATTAGCTCAGTTGCTAGCTGATAATAGCACAAGAGACTATGATTTTTTTTACGAAGAGTACTTCCTCGCATGATGGCAAGAGTGTTGACCTGGAACAAGAACGTAAGGTAATAATAGAGTTGTTATTGAAGCTAAATATTTGCACATCAATTGATTATAAAGTTTCTGCTTCGACACCCAAGTATGTCGTTGTTATGTTTCTTTGTAAATCTTCTTTAGGAATATAGTTGTGCATATCTGTATATCCTTACACCATCATTTTACATTTGGTAAAATATAATTTGCATTTTCGTACTCAATTCTCTTATTAAATATGTGCTTCAAGATAATCTGATGATTTTTTCGTTTTTGGCAGTTCAACGAGCTTAAAGCTTCTGACACAGTGGAAGCACCTGCACGAATCATTGGTTCTCAGGCGACTGAAAAAAAGGGAGCTACATGTGTACTGAACTTCTGATTTAAGGAATTGGATAAGAACAGACTTGGGAGGTGAGTTAATTCTTTTTTAGGTCTTAATTTCTTTTTTAGTTACACATATAGTAATGGAATTTCATCTATGATCATATACTTTAAACTATTTTTTCCTTTTGAGCCTATATACAGGTAATTAGGGTGGCAGAACTTTTGGAACAGCAGGATATATTATTCAAATGAGGAAAATGCTGTAATCCGTCAAAGGCTCATGTTCTTCGATTGATTGAAAAATGTAGTAATCGTACAAGCAGATGTAAGTTTAATATTCCGATGCATGTGAAAAATTAGTAGACAAACAAATACATTGTTGAGTTACGGGCTTGATTCTGCCAACATACTATGTATGATCTTTTTTGGTATTATATAAGTGCAATCATATCTGATATTGGGTTTTGGTTCGTGCATCCACGAAAAAATGGGCACCAACGCCGCACCTTGCGCGGCGCACCATTACTAGTATATATATATATATATATATATATATATCAAAATGTCCCCTTCAAACAACTCTAATTTCTCAAAAAGTAATATTTGTTTCAAGCCCAACTGTATTTTTCTTCTTCTTTTATATAAAAAGAAAAATCGGAATATAAAGCCCAACGTTAAGAACGTTATGAACCCGGTCAGGTTTATTAATAGGGATTATTTCACAAAAGTCCCCATTAGACAAGTCCAGTTACATTAGTTAAAAAAGAATTTAGATAAATCCAAAACGTCTTTTATTAATTAAAAAAAAATTAAGTTTCACCATTATACCCTTTAATTATTTATTCAACCCTAATTTGATTGCGTACAATAATCACCGCCTCTTACTCGAAAATAAAAAATAAAAATCACAGCCTCTCACCTTACCGTCCCCTTCCACCACCACCACCACCATATACCCCACGCTCCGAGTAACTCTACCTTCCTCCACCGCCGCCCAAAATTTTCTTTTAAATCGAAAAAAAAAAACCATTACACAAACCAAAAAAGAAAAAAAAAACTGAATTGGCGTGAAGAGGAGAATAATTTTTGGAGAAGATTTGAGTGTAGATTATGGGTATAATTTTTTTTAATATAAATAATTATACTAATTAATAATTAGTGGGGACATATATGGTTTTTGAGGCTCATTAGATTTATCTCAAATATCATTTATAAATAAATGATTTATTAAGAATTAAAATCCCAATGAAGGGTGTTTGGCATATAGCCCCTTATTAATAATCCTCGTACACTTGCTATACATGGAAATCAAATCCTAAAAAATAAAATTCTCTTGCCAAAAATACCAATTAGATAAGCCCTTCGTAAAACCTTCCATTTTTATATCTAATAAAAAGGAATATGCAGCCATATTTTCCAAATACTAAATAAAAATATTTTTCTTAATTACAAAAAAGGAAAAATAATTGATTTAGAAACTTGCTTTTCTAAATTTCCCTTATATTCAAACTTACAGACACTATATATATACACACACACACCAAGATAGTTTATTTATTTCCTGTATATGTAGAGAAATTTTAGTCTTTCATTCTCCGAGCATGAAGTCCGAACATATTGTTTCATCGAGGAACGAAGAAGAATCGAATTCTAAATTTGGATCAGAAAACGAACATGGATCGAATTCCAAATTTGAAGAAAACGAAGATGGATCACAGTTCAAATTTGGCGAAAGTTTTGTTCTAAATTGTGCCTCGTGCAACTACCAAATACACGAAAGTCAGACTGTTTATATGTACAAGTAAGTCGTTCGTAATACATGCATTGTAAAACTGTATAATAATAATAGCACATGTTAATTATATAAATTGTACTTTGATCCGAATCAAGCTTATATTTCTCGTGTTTTTTTTTCTTTCTTCAGCGATCAATGTTTTTGTTGCCATCGATGCCGAGCTAAAGTGATGTCTTTAGACAGAGTTCAAGCTTATGCAAACTGTTGAATTTAAATGCCTATCAAAGTCCACTCTTCTGTTGAGACAGACTACATGTTACGACATTAGGAGTGGCAACAGTATTCTTGTGTTATCACAGTAATTAACCTACTAAAAGCAGAATAAAAAACACAAGAATTTAATGTGGTTCGGATACAAACGTACCCTACATCCACGAGGACTTGCAAAACTAGTTCAGATTTATGTGTACATTAATAGGACTTAATAAAACACTAAAGACTCCCTCTTTATGTGATACGCCGTTCTTGCACACGACTCGAACTTGTTGATAATCAAAGCAATTCCTCCTCCGCACTCTTGGACTTCCTCCAATGTTGAACTTCCTTCAAACGGCGGATCGACCTATCCCGAGATCTTTTAAGCACTTCTCCCGAAACGCCGATCTTCTTTATGGCCTGGTAGAAGAAACCTGTTCTGTTGCCACACCTGCCGTGCAGACAGGGCTGCAGCACGGGCTGCACCCTTCAAAGCCTTTATGCTGGGATTTTTCTTTGTAAAGCTCCATCGGACTCATATGAGGTTGAGGGCCTTATATAGGCACGAAATCCACCACCCTTAACCTAACTTGAGCCCTAAGAAATCGATTAACTAGGTAATAGAATCCTAGTCGATTTCTACTTCTATTCTAGATAAATACAAAAGATACCTAACTAGAATACAATACATGGAAATAAATCTAAGTCCTAATAACAATATTACAAAAATAGGACTCTAATTAATTCCAAAATAAACATGGAAAACAAATCTTTGCCAATCTTTAATTTCCACATATGGCGGATTTCTTCAATCTTCACTAACGGAAATTTGGTGCCAACAATCTCCCCCTTTGGCATATATTTCATTAAGCAACACTGAGAAGCCTGAAGAACATAACATTGCTACGTCGAAAAACGAGGTTGGATCCAAGTCCAAATTTCGAGAAAGAAATATTCGACGATGCGCCTTGTGCGACTACCAGATGCATCAAAGTCAGATTGTTTATGTGTACAAGTAAGTCGTTCGTAATATATATGCATTGGAAAACTTATTATAATAATATAGCAAAATAATCAATTTCATATAACTTTTAATTTGATAGTAATAGATTATTCTTTCTTCTACAGTGATCAATCTTTCTGTCGCCATCGTTGCCGGGCTAAAGTGATGGCTTTAGACAGACTTCAAACTTACGCAGCTACAACAGAAACAGAAGACTGTTCCAAGGAGATTATTTCATTAAGCAACCAGCTTCTTAGATAGGAATTTCTTTTGTACAGCTTTTACGTTTCGATATATATATATATATATATATATATATATATATATATATATATATATATATATATATATATATATATATATATATATATATATATATATGCTCTTCCCCTGCTAAATTGTGTTCCTTTGTCAACCTTAATAAATCCTAATATACTACAAAATTATCGGCTTTGTTGTAAGACAATAAGAGAATTGCTCATCAACTGAAAATTATATTTTTAAGAACAAACTGCAGAGGTTTCTAATTTTGTATTACCCAAAAATAAGGCAGCACTGACAAAATTTGTCGACGGTTTTGTTTTTCTGTTGAATGATAAATAAAGAACTTAGAACCAAAGTGCAAAATCAGAGTACAACAACAGCAGTATCCACTGTTTTTTTTCTTCTTTTTGGAAAATATTAAAAAAAAAGTCTACGCCGGTCAGTGGCCGGAAAATAGAAGTTTAGACCAAAAAAATATTTTCTGATAAAAAGAAAAGAAAAAGTGAAAATAAGGATGGATGTGATATATTTGTTAAAAATTGAGATAAATGTACAATATTTGTTAAGTTAGGACATTATTGATGATATTGATGTAAATTAAATTGTTATGGGCATTTTGGGCAAGATACAAGGGAATGGACTTCTATGTTTGACTGATATTAATGTGGATAAAAGTGCAAATAAATCCTCTTGCTATTGTTGTATGCAATTCACTTTTTTTTGTTCCTTCACAACACCATAATATCAATTTATAAAATGATTTATAACAAATTTCCTGAATGACCTTGAGTCGTCAATTCTATTAGGGATTATTTTAGAGACCCCTCAGATTTAGAAATTATATATAACTAACCATCAATCTAATAACATCCTTGTGCATATCTTCTTTATTTTGAAATTAATTTGACAGACTCCCCTTGCCCATCCTGAAGTACCTAAAATATCGTTTTAAAATCAGTTTTAAACCCTAGCCATTCACAATCGTCTCTCTCTTTCTCTCTCAACTCTCATATTCAAATTCCGCCCCCATAGGTCTCCCACCGACGAAGTTGCTTCCCGGAGTCATAACTCTCTCTCTCTCCAGTGGTCGGAATTCAATCTACCGTTGGATTCTTCTCGTCGAACTCTTTCATTTGATGGTGATTTCATTCAGTTTGGAGGTGCAATTGTTTTTCAGTCAGTGCGTATTTCGACGACGGTGAAAAATTCGACACCAGTGTGTCGAAATTTTACAAAAAAATCGACAAGTACAGGTTGATAGGTTTAAAACCACAACTCCTTCAACAATGGTGATGAAATCTAACCCTAAAATCACCACTATGTTCTAAATGAACTTGTATTCATTATTCTAACAACAAAATCATGTTTATCACATTTTGTTTCTCAAAAAAAGTTAATTCAAAAAGTAATTCCTTACATGCGTTTCGTGATTGTCGCGGCGGGGGTTTTGGCGGCAACAGTTGTAGGCGGCGGGAGTTGTGGCGGCTGTCGACTGCAACGACAACGGTGGTCGACTTCATCGGCAACGGCGACGGTGCGGCGGCGAATCTGCAAGTGGTCCTCTTCTTTCTTCCCTCCCATTTTTCAATCATGTTTTTTTTTTTAATTTTGTCTTGCAAGAGTAATTGATAGAATTAGTTTTAATTTTGTTTGTATTTTACTACGGTCATTATAATCTTTTTACACTTAATTTGGTATAAAATTTAATTTGGTCTTGCCCTAAGGTGGTGTTTGCAAATGCTTTTTGAAAGTGATTATGCGGTTTTTTTTGCTCATAATCTGTTTTTAGGTGTTTGCGAAATCAACTTTTGCTTTTGCTTCTCTTAAAATAATCTGCTTTAAGCTATTTGTTTAAAAGCACCCCTAACCCTGCTTTTTCAATTTTAGTTCATTTTCCGAAATATTTGCAAACACCCCCAACTTTTAGAAATAAGCACTTAAAACTAACTTAAATCACAATCACTAACTTCTGCTTTTAAATAATCATTTGCAAACACCACCTAAGTAAATTTCGCAATTGCATATAGTCGCCGCCTATTCAAAATGGTCAGTGACTCAATGATAATTGTGGTTCAAAATGACTGTAAGTTGTTGTAGTAGACACCAAATTTACATGGCAAAGCAAAAGGCAATAGAGAAGAGTACATGGTCTATCATTGAGCAGTATGGTCTCATATGAAGATATGCTGGGGAAATTAGGAATTCTAGTCCTTGAACCACCGTAAGAATCAAGAGTAGTGGTAAAGGAGATCAACTGAATTTTAGAAGACTTTATATTTGTTGGGATGCATTGAGACAGGAGTTTCCTTGTGGTTTTAGGCCAATTATATTCTTAGATGATTGTCACTTAAAGTCCATATATAAGGGATCTTGTTATGTGCAGTGGGGATAAATGGAAATAATGGCATATGTCTCTTTGCATATGCTGTTGTAGAAAAAGAAGAAAAAAAAAGAGAAAATTGATTGTGGTTTATAAATTTGTTGAAGGAAGATTTGAAAATTGAGGAAAGTGGGCATTGAACCATCACGAGTGACAAGCGTAAGGGGTTGTTAGATGCAGTAGAGGAAATGATGCCTAACAGTGAGCACAGATTTGTGTCATGAAATTGTACTGTAATTTCAAGTTATCAGATGGAGGGTTGACGCTGAACAACATTTTGTGACAAGCTTCTAGAACTTCAAGGATTGTAGATTTTGAGAAAGTTATAAGACATTTGGCTGGAACATATAAAGTTTCTTTCAAATGGATTGCATAGAGACATGTTTCACATTGGTGTAGAGATTTTTTCAATACAAATTCAAAAGGTGATACATTGTTGAATAACATGTGTGAAAGATTCAATGCAATGTTAGAGGCCTAGAAGTTTGCTAATAATTGATCGTTGGAGGCAATCAGAAAGATCTTGATGAAGAGGATACATGTGAAGAGGGATAAGATGGCAAGTCGCAAGGGTGAAATATGTCCTAACATTCAGAAACAAATAGAGGAGTTGAAGAAAACATTCATGGAGTTCATAACTATATGGAATGGTAAGGATCAGTTTGAAATAGAGAATTGTTATGCTGACAGATTTATATGGTGCCCCTGAGCACTCCGCCCGCCACTCCATCGAGGACTTGGCGCTCGCAAGCCACCCTCCAAAGATCAACAATCCACAATACCCGTCGGTTACCAGTACAAAGAATGCACGGCCCTCTATTATTGTGCGTCACCCCATGGCCTTCCTATACATGCGCTCAACATCAATCGTTGATCAAATCACGAATTACACGTAGATGCACGACTCCTCAAGAGCCTCCAACTTTAAAATAATGTGGCGGATCGTCTAACACCAATCGTTGAGCCATAAAATTTCAAATAGCATGGCGAGCCATCCATCGACATTTATACTAATCCTTGAGCCTCTCACGGTCAGACGAGCCTGTGATCCATCAATCGATATTTCTATTAATCGTAGAGCCGCCCATGACTTCCTGGGTCCCCTATATGCCCATGGCAACGCAAGCCGCCAACTCTCATTTCTACTACTTATTGAGCCGTCAACTCTCATTTCTACTCCATCGAGGACTTGGCGCTCGCAAGCCACCCTCCAAAGATCAACAATCCACAATACCCGTCGGTTACCAGTACAAATGCACGACCCTCTATTATTGTGCGTCACCCCATGGCCTTCCTATACATGCGCTCAACATCAACCGTTGATCAAATCACGAATTACACGTAGATGCACGACTCCTCAAGAGCCGCCAACTTTAAAATAATGTGGCGCGGATCGTCTAACACCAATCGTTGAGTCATAAAATTTCAAATAGCATGGCGAGCCATCCATCGACATTTATACTAATCCTTGAGCCTCTCACGGTCAGACGAGCTTGTGATCCATCAATCGATATTTCTACTAATCGTAGAGCCGCCCATGACTTCCCGGGTCCCCTATATGCCTATGGCAACGCAAGCCGCCAACTCTCATTTCTACTACTTATTGAGCCGCCAACAGTCTCACAAGTTGTCTACTTATCAATGACATGAAGAGTCATCAACCGATACGTCTACTAATCGTTGAGCCGCTCACGGACTCAAGAGCTCCCTACTTGAGAATGGCAGGGCAAGCCGTTAACCGCGATTTCTACTGATCATAGAGCCGCCCATGGTCTCACGAGTGACCTATTTGTCAATGGCATGTAACCACTGTTTCTACTCATTATTGAGCGATTCACCGTCTCACAAGCTACCAACTTGTCAATGGCTATCGGAACACGTCCTACAACGATTTCTACTAATCACCAAGCTACTTCCACCAGGAGCCGTCAAATCGCCTGACCAAATCACAAAGCTCCCAAACATCACTACACGCACTAACCAATCTCCATCAATTCCTGCTACTCGAGACGCGATCGAGAATAAAGGCTTATGATTCCTCCAAATCCAAAGGCACATATCGACAATCCATAAAGGCACATAAATCAAACCCAAGTCGGCTCACGTCAATAATACAAGCTGGAGTTAGCTAAGATGTAAGTTGGTTAAGCCTAATAAGTTGGCCACATTCTAAGCAGTCATACCCATGTTGGCCCGAATTAAGAGGCTCAAACCCATGAGAATATATTCTCCATATAAATACCTCAAAAGCTCAATAATTAAAGATACGCAATTCATATTTCCTGAATAGCCTCTTGAATTCTCCTCTCGTATAGAACTGACTTGAACGTCAGTGAACCAAATCGTCTTTGAATTAGGGATAATGTAAATATTTCGTGAATTTCTTCAAGTTTTTTACATATACTTGCTAGTTCGATGAAAATAAGTATAACTTTTTAAGCAAGAGGTCTAGTATTTACAATCAGACCAAACGCCACAGGAATAATCATAATTTATCTAACATTTACTAATTATTATATACTCCCCAACTATACCTAAAAAAAATATAGTTCAAAAACTCCTAATTTTAGTTTCCTTTAGTTATTCGTCTTTTTTTTTTTTTGACGAGCCTTTAGTTATTCGTCTTATTGGCATATATTTGACGGCAAGACTCATGTGTAGAGGTGATTGTTCGGTAAAGATCCGTACATGAATTTTGGTATATCGAAATTTCGGTACTTCAAAACTTTATACCCTTTTTATAATGAATTAATTCGGTTTTTTTTGTCTGGTACGGTAAAACCGAAAATATGTTTTCTTATTTTAAAAAACGTAAAAAAAATATTTAAACTAATTAATTCTCGAATTTGACATTCAAATTTCAATAGTCAGCCGTGAAAACAAAAAGTAATTATGAATAGGGGCTAATTTGTAAATAATGAAAAAAAAAATCAATCTATAAGTATTTTATAAATTGTTATAACCTTAAAGGATTTAAAATCAAAGAATAAAATATATATCTATTAAATATTTCTGTATTAGGTACGAGTACGGTATATCAGGCATCAATACCATATACCATACCGAATACCGAATTTTTTTTTTACCAAATACCGAACCGGATTTTTGGTTCCGTATTTGGCACGTACCAAATTTTCGATTCAGTACGGTTCGGTCGATTTACCGACCGAGTGAACCCCCTACTTCTCAATCACATATATTAGTGAATAAATGTTTTGAATATGAATATCTGAGAAGGAAAAACAAAATATTTTAAGGGGCAATTTTCTATAGGTCCCTCCATATTATAATTTATATGTATAAATCCAAGTCAAAGTTTCCATATTTTAATAAATTAATACGGAATTTAATTAAAAACGGACGCTCCGTTTTACTAATAAAAATGGACACCACTAGTATCATGACATGTGGATTTTTAATGGAATATGATTTGTTCTCTCCTCTCTCCTAGAATGGGCAATTATAACTTCAATCTTTTACTTCTTGATTTTCGTTTTTTTCTTTTACTTTAAATAAAAAAATTCCTTTTACAACACATCTTAATTCAATCTTACATGTATTGAGAATTGATTCTCAAGACCCAAAATAAATGCATATAAATTCTATTATATATTATTTATCTACTTAACATGAAATTACTTATGATTCAAAAGAATTTTTTTTTTTTCCAAATAAGTTAAAGAATTCATTGACTACAAAATATAATATTATTTGCTAAATAACATGTAAATTTAAGTTGATGTATTATAAGGGAAATTTTAATTTTATTTGAAGAAAAATAAAAGAAAAGAAAAAAAAAATATGCAAAGAGTAATGTAAACAAATACCATAGAGAAAACTAAAGTAATACTCATAATTTGGTTCTTTCAACTGCCACGATTGGAAGAGATAAAATTATCTATTCACTTGAAATTAGATAAATATTCACCACATGTCACCAGATGTATGGCATCCGTTTTCCTCACAAAAAATGGGGCGTCCGGCCCTAATTTACACCCAATTAATAATATATATTAAGTCAAAAATACCCTTAAGTCAAATCAAATCAAATCCCAAAAAAATTCTATATCAAAACAAATTCCCAAACATCTTTCTTCCAAATATTAACTAAAAAATTAAATTAACTTGTTAAAAAAAAATATTATTTATTTTACAAACTCATACTCTAAAAACGCCACCGCCGCTGCACCACCGCTGCACCACCGCCTATGACTCTGTGGACTCCGACTCACTCTGTTAACCGCAAATAGCAAACTGAAAATTAGAATTTGTATTATTGAATTGCAAACAACAAAATACATATGATTTCGCCACATGCAAACCACAAACTGAATTTTTTTTCTCCAGAATTTGCATTATTGAATTTCAAACAAAAAACTACCTATTACTTCGCCAAATGCAAACATCAAACTGCAAAAAAATCAGCAGAACTTGCTATGTTGAATTGCAAGGAATAAACTATTGATGACTTCATCAATGCAAACAGCAAACTGAAAAAAAAAATCAGCATCATTAAAAAACATTAACAAAAAAATTGTTTATGGAACATGTTGCAAACAACAAAAACATTAAACGAAGTGTTTGTAAAAATGTAACTTAATACATACCTTACACATTGTAAACCGGAGGAATCGAATCTCAACACCCAACGCAATTCTGCAAACAACAAACGAAGTTAACCTGTAAACATAAATTGCTAACAACAAACGATGAAGGTTCTACATACGGAAAACTCAATGCCAATTTTGGCTAGGGCTTTGAATTTCTGAATTTTTTTTTTTGGAGGGGAATGTTTGTTGTCCTCTTTAATTATTTCACCAAGAAATCATCTCATAATCTTTTTTTTATTTTTTTTATTTTCCTTCTCTATAATATTTCTTCATAAGAAAAAAAAACAAAGAAAAAGAAAAGAAAAACATAGAAGAACAAGAGAGAGAGAGACGCATGAATGAGATACATAGAGATATTGAGGATTTAATATAAGCTGAGAGAAACGTGAGATTGGAGAGAGAGAGAATGAATGATATATGAGATTTGTTTTCTTTATTTTATTTATATTATTTTTTTGGTCAAAGAACATATGCCTATATTTATCTAGTAACTAGGATCTCTACCCTATATAAGTTCAAAATTAGGGGTGTCTAGCTAGCAAATTTCCCCATATTTTAAATACATTATATATATATATGTATAAACTCTAAAAGAACTTAAATCATGACAACAAAAAACATATACGACATTCAGCGGCAAAAAGAAAACATAAACCATCCATATATATACACATCCATTGCAATTTTATAACATAGTCTAATGTAATACAATTATTATGATCAAAATTAATTGTACAAGTCAAACTGCATGAACCGGAGAGTTTCCATTACTGGAGGAGCCTAGATGCCACGTGTCCTGAACCTGAGCAGCAAACTGCAAGTTCCATATCACATCTTCGATCGAAGGCCTCTCGGAAGGCTCGTTCGACAGACATCTTAAGCAGAGCTCTATTAGAGTCTTTAGTGAATCGTCCGAGCATTCCTTGTGTACCGCCGGATCTATTATACTCCGTCGAGCTATACTATCTGCTGCTAGGCTCACTGACAGCTGTCCAAGAACATATAGATACATATATACGTACATGTTATAAGTATAGTAATATACAATGTTTAACAAAAGTGTTTAGTATGTATTGAGGAATTATTGATTAATATGCTTACAATATCTTTGGACACGTTAACGTCGTTCGAAGAGATGATTGTCCTTCCGACAATGATTTCGAGTAAAATTACTCCGAAGTCGTAGATATCGTTTTTCTCCTCACAACTCAGCCTGCGTACAATACCAAAAGAAAAAAATGAAAAAAAAGTTTATTTGCAGAAACAAAAATACTTGCCGAGGTTCATGAAAGATACCCCCTCAGTTCCTAATTAACTGTCGTTTTTAGCTTTGCACAAGTATTAAAAATCTCAATAAATGTGTCTTGATTTTAGGAAAAAAAAAATACATTAGGAAGACTAAAATAACCCTGATCATTTAAATATGTAAGGTTAAAACAGGAAAAAAAAATGCATTTAATGTAGTATGGAAAATTTAAAGTGACAGATAATATGAAATTTTTTTTTTTAAAAGAAACAGTCATTGTGAAACAGAGAGAGTATATGTTAGGACACAAATATCGTATATTGTCTTAAAACTGCGACTAGTATATAGTTCGTTACGTTTACCATTCTACACAATTATTTGGACCCCGTAAAGGGTAATTAAGAAAAAGTGACACGAATATGAATATTTGATTGTAAATACCATGTGCAAGTTAAGGAAAACCGAACGACAATACATTCGAAAAAAATAAAAAAAATAATAATAATTTTTTATGACCAATGAAGTAGAGAGTAATCAATAGACTAATTACGAAGAAAAGCACTTACATCGATCCAAATTTTTCCTTCGATCCGCGTAATAGAATTTGCATCTCGTTCTAAACAAAGTCACAAGAACTTCAAACCTCAGTCGATAGCACATATATTCGATATTTTGTCATGTAAAATGAAACAAGATAATCAAGACACTAATCCCCGTTGATTAGAAACACTTACCGAATTTCTATTCTCCGTCAGCAGAGGTACATTGTATTTGCTAATTTTGACGAGGAGATTATGGTCAAGCAGAATATCCGTAATTTTCAGACGATTAGAGTATATTCCAGGTATTATTCCGTTATGAAGAAACTGGACACCCTTTGCTATTCCAATGCCAGCTGCTATTCTTTGTGTCCACGTAAACTTCTGTCCCGATTTTCCATCTGTTTTTTTAATTATATAAATATCGGTAAAAAAAAACAAAAAAAAAATGATGTCTTGAAAAGTCATAAATCGCATGTACCTGATATAAACGAGCGGAGGGTCCCGTTTGGCACGTACTCGAAGACATGAAAAAATCGACTAACACACGACGAATCGTCTTGAAAGCACTCAAAGCAGTGGCCAATTGCACTGACGAGATGACAATGCCGAAGTTTTGAAATCAACTCGAGTTGGTTAGTGTAAGTGTGGATTCCGTGTCGTCTTCTCATTTTCAAGCTTGTTATGGCGACAACTGTTCCGTCTGTCAGCCATCCTTTGTACACCTGTTCGATTTCGTTATAAAAAAAAACGGTAAGAGAAAAACGGCCTTATTTCTTATTGTTCGAACAAGTTCGTAATGCAAGTTTTTTTTTTTTTTTTTTTTCCGATTGATGCGAGAATGATGTATGTATAGATGATACCTGTCCATTAGAACCTTCACCGATAAGATTCGAATGATTGAAGTTATTAGTCGCCTCCTTAATTTCATCGAGAACGAAGGTTCTATAAGGTGGAATTCCAAGTGCTCCCATTTTCATCGTTTCTGATATATACCCTGTCGAACAAATGAAATTCGAATTACTATATAACTTCTAGTTCACCATTTCAAGAACACGTTTTTTTCGCAACAAAAATAAAATAAAAAGACGGGAGGAGGTTGAGTTACTAAATAAACAACGACGACAATTAGCCAATCCAAATTAGAAAAATCGACAAAAAATCAACAAATTAGATTTGAATTGCTGCACTTAATTACTACACACATTCTAATCCACCACTTCAAGAATACGTTTCTTCGCAATAATAAAAAATAAATAAAGAAAGAAAAGGTCGAGTTACTAAAATTAGCCGTTGCAAATTAGAAAGAAAAAAAATCGACAAAAAAAAAAAAAGTTCTTACTAGCATCCTTGAGCAGCTGAAGTGTGTACGAAGGCGAGGCCTTATCGACTATCAATCTCGTGAGCGGAACTTTACCAACAATCAGCTGATTCTGTTTCGTATATTCCCTCTTCACGAATATGAATGCAAGCCCGAAAAGCGCAACCGCCCCAACAACCCCTCCAACCATACTCGAAGCAAGAACCGCTTTACCGTTCGACGACGCCCTTTTCTCCTCCGTTTTCTTCGGCGAAATCCCCACAGCAAGAGCTTCACTATGACAGTAAGACAAAGGGTGCTGGTTTCCGTATCGACTCGAAAAACAATTGCCATCGTACATAGAGACGATCCCTCCATCGGATGATGTGAGACAATCGGGCAAATCGCCGGTCAAACGATTCTCGGACATATTCACAAACACTAGCTGTGCACTGCAAGAGATGCTCTGTTTTGAGAGCTTCCCGCTGAATTTGTTGCCACCGATGTTTAAGTAAGTGAGGGAATTTAGCGACAGGAGCGAATACGGAAACGGGCCGACGAGCTCGTTCGACGAGAGGTCCAGCTTCTGAAGCTGGTAGCAGGAGCTCAGTTCATGGGATACTACGGAATGGAACTTGTTGTTTTTCAGGACTAAGGAAACCAGCTTTGTCGGCAAACTAGGAAACTGAGGTCCGAGGTTGTTGTCTTCCAAATCAAGAATCTGAAGATTCGTTAAGTTACGAAGCTCCGGCACTTGTCCGGTGAGATTATTTGCAGAGAGAACAAGTGTTCGAAGATTCGCCATAGCCGATAATCCGTACGGAAAAGAACCGGCGAGTGAGTTGTTCTTGATGCTCAAAACACTCAGCGACGGAAGAGAAGAAGAAAGCCAGCCGGGGAGTTCGCCGGTGAAGCCATTGTCGTCGAGTATCAGCGTTTGGAGGTTTTTTAGCGACGAAATTTCCGTCGGGATCGAGCCGTTGAATGAGTTGGAGCTCACGTTCAGTATTTCCAGCGACGAAAAATTAGCGACGGACGGAGGCAGAGGGCCATTCAGCCCTAACGAAACTAGCGACAAAACTTTCAGGTTTGGGAGGGCGGCGATGTTGGAGAAGAAGGAGTTTGTCGAGAAGTCGTCGCTGAAATGGGGGAACCGGTGTTGGTTGTCGCCGGTGAGGTGGAGCTGGGTGATGTTGTCTTCGTAGCAGACGAGGGTGAGGATCTGCGACGGCGCGTGGTTGCAGAAGTCGGCGTTGTCGGTCCAGGTGGTGAGCTCTTGTGGGAAGTTGAGCTGCTGCTTGATTCTCGCGAGGGTTTCGTACTGGGATTGCTGCAGCTGGTTTGAGTAATGGGGTTGTAAGGAAATTGCGAGGAAGAGGAAATGCAGGAAGGTGACGGTTCTTGGTTTCGTCGCCATTGATGCTGTTGTTACCAGGTGTGTAGTTTTTCACATAGTTGAGTGTGTGAAGGAAAATTCACATGATGCTCTGTACAATATAAGCCAAGGAGCATGTATAACAAACATATGTAAATTTTTTATTTTATTTTATTTTTTTATTTTTACTTTTTGATTATATAAACATATATAAATCTCATTCCCTTGTTCTGGGATTCACTATTTTATTAATTTCATTTTCCTGTTTTTTATTTATTTTTGTCCTATAGTTTGGAGGGCAAATTACGAGAAATTCACTGAGGTAAAACTTAATTACAAAAATATTTCTCGTGTTTGTGTAATTACGAAAATCCCATAAGGAAATTGGACCCGATGATCGAATCGAAACCCATACATAATTACGATTGTTATATTATTATTATTGTTGTTGTTGTTGTTAATATTATTATTGTCGTTGTTGTTGTTGTTGTTATAATTATTATTATTATTATTATTATTATTATTATTATAATAATAATAATAATAATAATAATAATAATAATAATAATAATAATAATAATTATTATTATTATTATTAAAGTCTTTGAATTAAATATAAATTTGTTTGGCCAAAATAAATTATATGTTTAAACAATAAATTATATGGCCCCAAAAAATATTGTAATGTTTTCAAGATTAATTTATGTTGTAATGTTTTATGCAATAAGTTATGAGATTAAGTTTATACGTGATTTTATTACATGTATAATAATTTAAGTTTCTTTTCATTCATGTTTCAATAGTTTCTTTTTTTTTTTGAAATTTATCATAATTTTAAAGCACACACAGTCAATAAAATTAGAAATGTGTCCGTCGGAGAAAACCACCAAATGTCAAAAATAAAATAAAAAAATAGTAGGAATTCACGTTCTTGGAGAAGTAAATTAAGAGTCCTTGTATGAAAGGTCCCGAACTTCCTCCAAAATTGGCCAGTTTGGCTTAATATAATTTTGTTTCCTAAAAAAAATGTTATACAATTTGTAGGGTCATCTGATGTGGAAGTTTAAATATCTTGTAATAAGTATTTCATTGAAAAAAAAATAGAGGTAACCTAGAACACATGCGGATTAAGCGAATATAAAGAAGGGTGGTGAATTAGAAATTCGAGAGATATTTATGATATTTTATATATTTTTTTGTGGTGAATTAAGATACTTTGAAAGTGGAAACAACACAATTGTAAAATTAGTACTTCAAATCAGATCTATAATCAATATTTCAAAAAAAAAAAAAAGAAAGAGAGGCCAAAATTCTGATTTACAATTAACATTTAATTTATAATTATGTGATATATTTGGTGAAATGTCATGGGAGACCAAACCAAATCTATTATTTATAAATAATAAAATGGTGAAATATTATTATTTTACTATTATTTGGTGTATAATTCATGAAAATGGTGCGAAACAAATTACACTGTTTTTCCAACAAAAATAATGACATTGTAGAAATGTCTGGTATAGGTGGGAGGTAAACTCATTTACTATGTTGCATTGCACACTGAATTTTTATTATAATTAATTTTATGTTTTTAAAGATAGAACTGTGAATAGATAATCAGCACAAGGGAAATTCAATTAAAAAAAGAAAAAAATAGATTATTAGTTTAATGGTGGCAGAACTGCAGAAGTGCATTGGACATAGCAGATTCTGGCTCTCTGCAAGTCATTAATTTACAAGGACATAATTATTAGCATCTTTTTTTCTTTTTTTTCTTTTTTTTAATAAGAGAATTGTTAGCATCTTTTTTCTTGTATTGTGCAAATTGTTAATATAGTATCAAAACCTAAATCTCAAGAAGGATTCCATGATTATTTTCTGCTATATTAATCCAACTCATTATATTAAAATATAACTTGTGAATTGTATCTATATCATCTAGTAAAAGTCAGCTTATAAAGAAAACCTATCAAAGAATACATTATATTTATAGATTTATAGATCGTTTAATTCCACTTTGCATCCTTGAAACATATAATTTTGGTACTTGGCACCCTCAAAATAAATTAATAGCACTTTGCACCCTTAAAATACAATAAATCACATCCCAAATGAACTTTTAAAGCTAAAAAACGTAATTTAATATTTTTAGTGATATTTTTTAGGATACCAAATGTCAAATAATTTTTTATTCATCAATCATTTTGAAACTATAAAGTGCACAAATAAAAATACATTTCATCAACATATTTAAAAGTTATATATATTTTTTTATCAAAATAAAATATTTTGAGAAAAAAAAATCATTCAGCTATTCCGTTATCAAGTTATCTGAAAATCATATTTTCTTCCAAATTTTTTACCTAATATTTTCAACCAGCTAGAACAAAAGATCCATCAATCGAGTAATTTAGTGATAAAAGCTTATTTCATTTTTTTGTACAAAAATATAGTTTTTTCAAATAATCCGTGTAGTTTTAATTTTTTCGCACTTTGTCCGCTCGAAATTAGGTTGGAGGTTCAAGAAAATAACAAATTTTTATTTTATTTTTCACCGCGAAAATAAAAACACCAATGAAAAATGAAATTGCCTTAATCATTCAATTTAGGATGCATTGTGAATAATTTGAAGGTGCAAAGTGCTATTATTATTTTTCGACGATGCAAAGTGCCAAAATCGTATTTTTCACCTGTGCAAAGTGGAATTAAGCCATATATAAGTAGACATTTGATTAGTTATGATAGGGTTTTTAGAAATTGCTGGGTAAATAATTAATTTAATTGTTTAACCACAATATAATAACAACAACAATTATGGCATTGAAGATCATAAATTTATCTCTCTTTTTTTGGGTAATAAAAAAAACCCTCACCCAACTAACTATATAGGTGACATAAGGGTGGAAATCGGACGGAGTGCATTGTAAATGTCTTTTTTGGAAATTTTTCAATTTTTTTCGGAAGTTAAAAATATGTTTCAATTTCCGTTCTAAAAAAATTGAAATTTCAAAATCCATTCCAATTTCGGAATACTTCGGAATCAGCGGAATTTCGGAATTTTTGGAATTTTCAGAAATTGCATTAATTCTTAATTTTGTGTTCCAAAATCGGAAATAATGGAAATTTTTAGATTTTTTTTCCCTAATATTTTCGTAATTTTTAAGCAAAATGCAAGAATCCAAAATAAAGTCAATAAGATGAAATGTAAACACTTGTAAAAACAACATAATCAATTTAACAAAGGAAACATAGTTCCAGCAAAAAAGTTTTAAAGAAAAAAGAAAAAGTTAACATAGTTCTTGCAAAACATAAATAGAATAACAATTCAAAAAACCAATCGAAAAAAAAAAAAAATCAAAGTTCTTTACAATTCATCAAATCTTAAGTCAAGAGTCAAGACAATTAGGCTCTTGCTTGGGCCTAATCGGTATTTATATTTTTTATATAATATATATCATAAATTATATTATAAAAATAAGAAAAATATATATAATATTATATATTTTGGAAATAAAATCGGATTGGAAATCGGAATTTCCAACAATTTTATATGTAATTTCAATTCCGTTCCAAAAATAATCGGAAAAATCGGAAATCGGAATGAGAAAAAGGCTTCTAAATTCGGATATTTTCGGATCGAAATTGGCAGAATTCGAAATTCCGTTCCAATTTCCACCCCTAGGTGCACTGGGTTAACCTACACTCTCGTATAATAAGCTACAAACAATACGAAAGAGATAAACCACCCTATACTTTTCAATACAAAACCAATAAACCGGAAAAAAGATGTTATTTTGTGAAAGAATTTTTGGGTTTATGAAAAGTAGAATTTTTGTGCTTGTGGAAATTATCAAGTAATTAGAGACAAAAAAAAGAAAAAGAAAAAAAAGACCCAAAATTTTGGGAACAATGTAGGGTCGAATTTGTTGATTCTCAGATACGAAGAGATCAAATGGGCTTCATTAAACTCGCATGTCCGGTAACCCATGTGTGGTATTTAAAACGTCTTCCCAGTTATATTACGAATCTTTTAGATAAACCTATTATAGAATTAGAAAGCATGTCTGGGTAAACAAACACTATCGTATAATAACTTGCAAATCATACGAGAGATATAAATCACACTAGGCTAACTACGTGTGACAAGTTCGACCTAACGACCGTTAGGGAAGGGATTCGAACTTCGATCAATTTATACAAGTTTACCTACTCCAATTGCTAGGTCATTCCTTAGGGAATATAAATGTATCTTTGATAATTAATAAACTAGGCGCAAAATTTTCAAAATTCCACGTAACGATTTTGTTTGCGCGGTTTTATTCCAATCAATAAAAACTACAAACACTATATGTTAGAAAAAAATTGGTGGCCACAAATTAAGTGTCTTTTTTTTCTAGAGGAAACAAAATGAATAAACAAGAAATGGCAAATTACAAGGACTCCTATCAACCATCGTTGGGAGAGTTCGTACTTAGCCTTACTTACAGGGTAAAGTTCTAGGGTTCGAGTCCCCCCTCGCCTACTTCTCCTTGTAATAAACTCAAATTTACTCAAAAAAAATTAAAATTACAAAGACTCCTGAAGTAAATATTAATTACGAGAAAGCCCTTATTATTTGTAATAACGAGCACCACCATACGGTATTCTCCGGCTAACGAATTTACCCTCACAAAGTTAACAATAACATAATCAAATAGATTCCATGAAATATCTGTTTCGTAATGACCAGAATACCTTTAAGAGTCTAATTGTAAGGTTTGTAAATTAATTCTAATTATTTTCTTATAATTTGTTTACAACTGTTATTTGCTTACTGTTAACTAGCTTTTTTTTTTTTTTTTTTTTGTCCGAAGGAGTTTTGTGTAAGGTTTTATATTGCACGAGGGACCAAATGTAAGAAAATCAAAAATTTGAATATAAGACATTTTTTTATGTTCACTTTAATTATTTGAACAGAGATATATTTTAGACAACTATTAAGGTTTTTTTGCAGCCCTTTAGTTTTTGGGGTGCTCGTAATTATGCAAACAAGAAGGGTATTTTCGTACTTAGACCTTATCTCGTGAGGTACTTGTAATTTGCCCAAAAAGAAAAGATGGAGTGTCCAAAATAAGTTCACATGAGAGGCTCTGTTGCAGTGATGTATATTACATACCACCAAATCGTAGAGATTTTAGACCGTTTCCACATCGGAGATCGATTTTTAGTACACTGCAATAAAATAAAAACAACAATTATGGCATTGAAGATCATAAAGTTATCCTCTTTTTTCTTTCTTTGGTAATAAAGGGACACGCAACCAACTATATATGTGCACTGATTGCACCTACACTCTCATATAATAACTTGCAAACAATACGAAAGATATAAACCACCATATACTTTTCATTACAAAACCAATAAACCGAAAAAAATGGATTATTTTGTCAAAGATTTTTCAGACTTATAAAAAAGTAGGGTTTGTGCTTGTGGAAATTATCGAATAATCAGAGATAAAAAAGAAGACCCGAAAATTTGTGAACAATGTGGCGTCGAATTTGTTGTTTCTCATATATGCAGATATCAATTGGGCTACATCAAACTCTCATGCCTAGTAACCCATGTGTTGTATTTAAAACGTCTTCCCAATTATATTACGAATCTTTTAGATAAATCCCTTGCAGAATTAGAAGACATGTACTGGCTAAAAATACACTCTTGTATTATATACGAGTTTGCTAACCATACGAGAGATGTAAACCACACTAGACTAATTATGTGTGACAAGTTCGATCTAGCGACCGTTGGCAAATGAATTCTAACTTTGATCAATTAACACAAACTCACTTACCCCCAACTGTTAAATCATTTCTTGCATGACACAAATTTATCTTTGATAATTAATAAACTAGGTGCAATTTGTTTAAAATTCCAACTAATGAATATAATTTGAACCCACATAACGATTTCTACAACACATCCCTTTCTACATTTCTTCACCAAGAATATATATATATATATATATATATATATATATATATATATATATATATATATATATATATATATATGCTAGCAAACTTTTTGTGGGGCCACAAATTAATAAATGTCTTTTTTTTCCAAGAGGAAACAAAATGAATAAGAAAAGAGAAAAGATGGAGTGTCCAAAATAAGTTCACATGAGAGGCTCTATTGCAGTGATATATATTACATATACATACCACCAAACATGGTAGTCAGTGTTAGAAGAAAACTGTGTCCTTTTTTTTTTTTCTGAGCAAAAAAGCAAAAAAAGGAGTTTGAGAAATTTCTCACATCAGTGAGGTGTCACATTATTATTCATAGTCACGGACCATTCATATTATATTATGTTATTATTGTGAAAATACATATTATATATATGTGGTGGTGTCACATGTGTGTTTATTTTATTTTATTTTTTTGTTTTTTTCAGGTAAACATTAAATCATGAGGATTATTATAATAAATGTTGCCAAAATATCTATGACCGTCACCGTCAACAAAAAAACTATTGAAAATTGAAATTCATTTATTATAGTGCTCGTTGTAATGAAAACTCATGTATGTATTATATGTTTCATTTATACTATGGGTCTTGTTATATGCACTAACCCATAAATGCAAGAATCCATAAATGCTCTCACACAAATTTATAATACTCTAAAATATGTGTCATTTATCTTTTATCTTTTCTTTTTTTAAATTAGTAGGTCAATTGTTTAATAATTTTTTTCCGCATAAAATTTCCTAGTCCTATTCCTATCTACTATCTACACATTCATATATATATATTTAGGGTATTTTACAACTACCTCACTGAGGTAACATGTAATTACAAAAAAATCGCTTCTTTTAAAAAATTACATTCAGCCTCGTTCAACTTGTAAATTTCTAACATCCATCTCTCTACAAAAGGGTGTTAATACGAGAAGTCTACAAAATCTACGAGAAGTCTACAAAATCCAAGAGAGTGGATTTAATTATGGAAAAATGATGTTGGTTTTCATAAATAGACCCTATCTCAGGGTGGTAATTTGTAATTTACCCTACATATTTATTATACAAAAATAAGAGGCGGCAACCATTACTAGAAAATTATGATTTTAGATATGAAATTACTAAGTCAGTAATATTCGTCTCTATATAACTAAAATTTAAATAATGGAATGATTTTGTATTATGTCGATTGCTAAATTCGTCGTTAACTAATTTATTTTAGCAATAAATTTGTTATTAATTGTAAATTGCCATTGTTAAATCGTGATTTTCTAGTAGTGATTGTCAGGTTAGTTTGTTATTACAACTACCTCACTGAGGTCGGGCTACACAAACACTCCCCAATATAGTTAAGTGATCAGTATCATCTATCGATCACCCTAAGTTGGATGTGGATTACCTTCTACTTCATATTACTAAATTGATATTAATTTAAATTAGAACGAAAGAATTAAGAGTTTACATCATAATTTGGATTTAGTTATGAAAAAAACAAATGAGTTGCGTTTCATGACATCATAGTTATAGTTATGGGGTTAGAGAGAGATTTTTTTCAATTTGCGTGTTGCATTTAGCAGTTCAGTTATTTTGTTTAAGTTCAATCTATGTATAATTCAAGTTCAATGAAATATAATCTATAAATCACATGAGGTACCCATTGACATTTTTTGCATTCGACACTATTTTATTTAGTCTAATTATTAAAAATAACTGCTTGGCTCTAGGCCTCGACCGACCTGCTGTGGATCGTGCATGGCTCATCGGCTTCATGTGCCTGAAAACAGTCCCTCTTCCTAGGGGCCAGCACGAGTTGCGACACTGGGCAAATCGTCCCCTCGTCTCAAAAAGTCATTGCCATTGCGCATGGCTTGTGCGACAAATTTGAGCGTGGATGAATTCTCCCACATCGAACCTCTCTCCCATCCGGCATATACAGTAGATGAATCGTGCTTGGCATAATATGAACTCATCGGTGAGTTCGTCATAAAGCAATGAAGCATAAACCGGAGGAGGACCTAACTAGCCGGCCTCAAATGCTTTTCCTTGCAGTGAAGCTTGATCCATCGCTGTTAGATGTAGCTGTTCGATTCCGTATATCCTTGTTGCCACAAAAGATGTAGCTGTTCCGGATGATGATTCCTATAAATAATAATAACATTTCAAAATAATAAAATTAATATTTGGTAGTGTACGTATAACATGTGATTATTACTAAAATGCAATAAAAATAATATGTGGTAGTGATTCAGAACCTCTAACAACAAAATTTGATTTCTCAACATTTCTCATTACCTACAAAAACATATTTATTAGCATAAATGTATTAAAATGTAAGATCCAAAAAAAAAAGGGGGGATGACATTTAATTCTTAATGGCAATTTTTATCTCTTTATCATTTGACTAGACCCGTTAAGCTTTGATTCATAGATGACTCTTTACACCATTTATTATTATGTTCTAACTTTCCGTATTTTGAGCATGGATATTTTGGACCATTTATTTTTGCAGACACTTGTTTATGGATTAATTCATTAGGTTCTTTCCTTCTAGCATGCTTCAACACCCTTTATGCTCTTTTTTATTTTTCGTACCATGGCACTAATGTATTCAATGAAAATCAGGCCATGCTCGCGCTTTCAAAGGGCAAGAATGTGCCCTTTGAAAAATGTATCCTTTCTATACCAATGCAACATAACCCCCAACACTTTCCCTTCTATAAAAGATACAAGCCGTAGTATGAATACAAAGAATTCCAGAGATGTCCTATTTTTTGCAACATGTCAAATCAATTGTCCACTGATCACCAAACCATTCCTTAACTTAAGTTTATCATGGCCATTCCACTCTAAAATATACTCATGTTTTTTTTTCTTTTTTTTTCCTGAGGTCCTCTGCACCGATGGACAAATGTCTTGATGGGATTATTTCACTTTATCCCTTTCAGAATGAATTATTCTCATCATAATGATGATCTCCAACATGGTTATTATAGATTTATCACGTGCTTTTAAGAGAACCCTGTTGAAGCATTCAGAAAGATTGTTGAGCAATAAATCACACTTTGGCCAGGTACTAAAGTGCGAATTTGCTCAATTTATTAGAGGTCTTTCTCTCACACAATCATAAGCAACTCGATCACATGCTTTCAGTTTTTTCATCTCCCTATTAAAATCCACAACTCTAGTAGTTGAAGCACCTTCCAAAGACAATCTTTCAAATGCAAACCCTTATGCTTTTGCTTGAAATTATTGTACGTATGCCTTACGTAAAATATGTGCTCAGAGTGTGGTAAAAAATCCTCTAATGCTCAGATCAAACCATTTTGCTTGTCAGAAATGATAGTCCATCCGTAATTGTTTCTCATGTTCAAGTCTTCAACGAAAATTGTTGGAAATTCGCTACTGCAATCTTGACGATTTGATCACAAAGTTTGGTGGTTGAGGCACGAAAATATTTCGCTCTCTTTAAAACGAATTGCACGAACCCCTTTGATTATATTTGTGCAGCAAGGAACGATCCTGTCGCCTATCCGATACAACAACCCACCCACAAATAGTGTTTTCGACCAATACTGCACTATTGGTAAAGTAGAAGCTAAGCCCAACACCCACTAAGAGCTTAATATATTATGTATCTGTATATAGAGAAAACTTAGAAATATATAAATATATATTTTCTCTTCTTCTTTTTCATTTCCCAAAAATACAAGACCTCATCCTCTTTATATAGTATCAAAATATAGACGTTAGAGTACATTTAATAGGCGAATTTATGGAAATCATAAAAACCATTTGTAGATTACAAATATATAAATAAGGGTTAATGGAGGGTCAAAATAAGTTTAAATAAAATAATTAATTTTGGTCAAAATTTTATTAAAATATCCAACAATCCCCCACTTATTTTAATAAAAATGGAAAAATAGTAATAATTAAGCTCTTGCGCGAGTATTGTGCATAATGAAAGTGGTTCTGCCTTTAAACCTTCACTTAGTATAATATATTTTTCATACTAGAATCAAAGTAGACTCTGCCTTTAAACAATGATCCTTGGGGCACGTAGAATTATATTATACACACAATACTTCAAGTGTTCCGAATTAGCTTCTCAAGCCAGCACATTAATGGCGATGTGCTTTATCCGATTATTCATGAGTGCTCTAGAGAATCAAGCCTTATTCTCATAGGAAGCGGTCTCACTTCCACACCACATAGGTGAGTTTATCAAGGATGTACTCGTAACTCAAACATCCCACCCATTTGGGTTATAGAACTCATTAAGAGATTAAAATCTCAACCTCACTTATCGTACGAGTTTTAGTAAATGCACACGCATCATAGGGATAGATATTTATAGAATTTGTGCATTTTTCTCATTTATCAAGTTGCCGTATGATTCGTTTGTCTCCAACCTAGTTCTTGGGATCTCCAGTCCCTAGGCGGTTGTTTCCTCATAATCAATTTTTGGTTTTATTTTATCTTTATCCAATTTCCCTCGATGCAGTATTTTTAAATCTTTTCTCAAATGATCTAAAAATGATTTCACAAATCGATAGCGGTAGTTTGACTATAGTCTCACAAACTCAATTGGTACACCATTTTAATCGTATGACACAATATTGTGTTTCTTCAAATGCATTTGAATTTTTTCACCACAAAAATTCCTTTTGTCAATGCAGAAATCAATGATTAAATCAAGTCATATTTACCCACGCACAAAGCACTGATTTTTCACAATCAATTTGATCAAAGCACAAAGCATTGATTTATCCCACAATAGGATTTTATATTACATTAGTTACCAACCAATCTCTCCTTAGGTTATTGTCAAAACAATCAATCTAACATTTATATGAATTTTGACATTAAGAGTACTGATGTATACCTCATTCACTCAAGGTATAATCACATTAAATCCGCAATAGTTTCTTTTTCGGATTCAAGTGTAAGTTTTATTTTTATTTCATGGCCCATTAACCTTTGAATTTAATTTATTAATTGTGGGTAGTTCAATTATGGTATAAAGGTAATTTTATGGTAATTGATTTGTAACGTTGATGGCAATAAATTAAAAGATCATGATGGGTGGGATTTGTCTTCTGCCGTTACAAATCAATCGTGGCCCTCTTCTCTCGTCTATAAAAGAATCCACAACTCTTCTCCTCAACCATCAGACGTAAATTGAGAATTCCATCACTTACAGAATACTTCGTGAGTTGTGATTTGAGAGAGACAGAGAGGAAAAGGTGTGCTACGTAAATTGAGAATTCCATCACTTACAGAATACTTCGTGAGTTGTGATTTGAGAGAGACAGAGAGGAGAAGGTGTGCTACGAATAAGGTTCTCACAAGGAGATTCAAAGGAGGCCTGGCTAGGCTCGGCTTGTAGATTGCTCATCGTCTCTATCTAAATCCATGGCGAACGGTATGTCGATAATCCCAATTATGTGCTTATGTTCTTAAGTTGAATTTGATTTCAAGATTCTATGATTAAGGTTTTCCGCATAAAATTAAATAAAAATCTTTCAATTGGTATCAGAGCAGAGTTTTGAAATCGATTCATCTTAAAACTCAAATATGTTATATGTTAATTATACGGTTTTATGAAATCGAATTGCGATTATGATTGATATTTCTGTTTTGATATTTATAATCTGTTTGACGAATCGGATTATTATTTGTACTTTCCCTACAAATTGATGTTTGATGAATCTGTCAGAGATTTTTCTATGAATATCTTGTTATATAATTGTATCGATTTGTATTGTTTCTAAAGTCCGATACAGACAGTTTCGTGACTATCAAAGTTTGTGTTAATTGTCAGTACCAATTGTCTTTATTTATTTATTAATTTTTATATCCTGATCAAAGTAGTTATTTTCTAAATAAATAATAAAATAAATCACCAGTGGGTTTAATATGGATACGGTACATGTTGATTGAATTGATATTGATATTTGTTTTTCAATTAATTTATTATTAAGGTCAATATATATGTGCATAGTACCTGCCTATACTTTGATTATTTTATATCAGCACGATTAGAGTACATACATATCCAGCACAACGTATAATATTGTATATGCAATGAATTACATTTAACTTTTCGCTGCTAATTGTGTATGTATTTAATTTTGATAGTTCTGTGAGTACATGAATTGTATGCATGTTTGTGTGTGACTTATCACTCAATTAAAATAATGAGAATATTATTAGTTTTATATTTATGAAATTTACTAATCTTATAGTTGCTAAAATGACCTAGATTAGTAAAATCTAATAAATATAAGAACTATATGAAAGTTTAATCATTTACATGATATTAAAGATTATAATATTCTCAAATTGCAGTCATAATTAAGAAATTGAGACTAGCTCAAAGGATAGTCGATTTTAATTAATTATGAACTGGGTAGGGTGTCATAATTAACAATTAGAATTTTTTACCTAAAGGTAACATGACTAATTGACGAGTGAGATAAATTATGTTAGACCCTACTTAGGTGTTATAAAAGATCATTTACACCAACATAGAGTGAACAATATGTATGTTGTATTTCACCCAAAGTTGAACTTGTAGTGATATCGATAGTTCATCTTATTTGGCTCAAGGTGTTATGTGAGCATCCTTTTATCTTTACCTTATTTGCTATATTTATTTCAGTTGTTATTCCTACTCCGTTGTATTCGCATGCTTCTGGTATTAAGACACTCAATGGGTCAAATTTCTCTTAATGGTATGAACAAATTCAATTCACCTTGCGTGTTATGGATTTGGACCTAGCATCGCTTACTGAAAAACCTGGGGCAATAACGGATACTAACAGTGAGGAAGAAGTTAGCCTAATTGAAGCCTGGACTAAGTCCAATAGGCTTAGTCTTATGCTTATTAGAATGACCGTTGCTAATAACATTAAGACTTCTCTTCCCGAGGTTGACAATGCTATGGAACTGTTAACGGCTATTAAAGAACGCTTTAAATCAGCGGACAAGTCGTTAGCAGGGACACTCATGTCTGAATTGACTGTCATGAAATATGGTGGTGATAAGGGAATTCAAGAACACATCCTGAATATGACTGCTAAGGCTGCCAACTTGGAGCTCTTGGCATGAAAGTGGAAGAGTCCTTCATTGTGCAATTTATCCTTAACTTTCATCAAAGTTCGGCCCATTCAAAATCCACTAAAATACTCAAAAAGATAAGTGGAATTTGAATGAGCTGACTAGTATGTGTATTCAAGAGGAAGTGAGATTAAAGCAAGAAGGAAATCACTTTGTATTGGCTGTAACTCATGGAAGTATGAAGAAAAAAGGGAAATTTGTGAAGAGTGGAAAGAAATTCGCACCAAACAAAAGATATGAACCTGGTGAAAGTAGTCAGGGTCATGGAAAGGCTTTTGTTGTCACCTGTTACTTTTGTAACAAGAATGGACACGTAAAAAAGGATTGTGAGAAACGTAAGGCTTGGTCCGAAAAGAAATGTATTCATCTTTCTTTTGTATGTTATGAATCAAATCTTATTGAAGTTCCTTCTTACACTTGGTGGCTTGATTCTGGTGCTACAACTCATATCACAAATTCATTACAGGGATTCCTTACAACTCGAAAACCGGAGGAAAGTGAAAAGTACATCTATATGGGGAACCGTCTCAAATCTAAGGTGGCGTTTTTTGGCACTTATCGCCTCATATTAGAGACAGGTCACAAGATGGATCTTGAAAACACTTTTTACGTACCTTCGTTTTCTAGGAATTTGGTTTCTTTGTCAAAACTAGATGTTTGTGGTTATTCTGCTTTAATTGGTTGTGGAAAACTCAGTTTTATGTTTAATTCAATAATAATTGGTTCCGGTATTTAATGTGATAGTTTATATAAAATATCTTTGAATCATGAGTTTGAACAATCATTATTAACCACTCATTCGGAAGTTGGCGTAAAGCGAAGCCTAAATAACGAAAATTCTTCTATCTTGTGGCATAAACGTTTAGGGCACATCTCCAAGGAAAGAATCGAAAGATTGGTAAAAACTGGAATTTTGGAAAATCTAGACTTTACTGATTTTCAAGTGTGTGGAGATTGCATTAAGGGTAAGCAAACCAAACACAATAAAAGATGTGCCACAAAAAGTAAAGAGCTTCTTGAGTTAATTCATACAGATATATGTTCACTACATATTCCATGTTTTAGTGGAGAAAAGTATTTTATCACATTCATTGATGATCTATCTCATTATGGTTATCTCTATCTAATTCATGAAAAATCTCAAGCTGTTGACATGCTTGAGGTGTTTGATACGGAAGTCGAAAGACAATTAGATAGAAAAATTAAAGTTATACGATCAGATCGTGGTGGGGAATAATACTATGGTAGATATGATGAGTCGGGAAAAAATCCTGGCCCATTTGCTAAATTCTTAGAAAAACGTGGTATTTGTGCTCAATACACAATGCCTGGAACACCATAGCAGAATGGAGTTGTTGAACGTCGTAATCGTACTCTCATGGATATGGTTAGGAGTATGTTAAGTAATTCAACTGTACCCATTTCACTTTGGAATGAAGCCTTGAAAACCGCTATGTATATCTTAAACCGGGTTCCCAGTAAGGCAGTCCCAACAACTCCCTACGAGTTGTGGACTGGTAGGAAACCTAGTTTAAGATATTTATATGTTTGGGGTTGTCCAGCAGAGGCTAGAATATACAATCCAAATGAAAAGAAATTGGACCCTAGAACAATTTCTGGATATTTTATTGGTTATCCACTAAAGTCAAAAGGGTACATATTTTATTGTCCTAACCATACTACGAGGATAGTTGAAACTGGAAACGCTAAATTCTTAGAGAATGGTGAAGTTAGTGGGAGTGTTGAATCAAGAAAGGTAGAACTTGAGGAAATTATGGTGGATATTTTACCATCTTATTTCCCTCAAGATAAAGTTAATCTTCAACCTATACAGCAGGTTGAAGCAAATAATTCGCCACTCCATTCACCACTTCATGAAGATGTTATCATTGGCAATACTGTAGAACCACCACAACCGGTAGCTTTGAGGAAATCTCAAAGGGAAAGGAAATCTGCCATATCCGATGATTATATGGTATATCTACAAGAATCTGATTTTGATATTGGTATTCAAAATGATCCAGTTTCATATTCACGAGCCATGAAAAGTAAAGATTCTATTAAATGGATTGATGCTATGAATGAAGAGTTGAAATCAATGGACTATAACGGTATCTGGGATCTTGTCGAATTGCCCAAGAACAGTAAGAAAGTCGGTTGTAGATGGGTCTTTAAGACCAAACGTGACTCTAAGGGCAATATCGAAAGATTTAAAGCCAGATTAGTGGCCAAAGGTTTCACTAAAAAAGAAGGCATTGATTATAGAAAAACTTTCTCTCCAATATCTAAGAAAAACTCTCTTAGAATCGTTATGGCTCTTGTAGCTCATTATGATTTGGAGTTGCACCAAATGGACGTGAAAACCGCTTTTCAGAATGGGGATTTAGATGAAGATATCTATATGGACCAGCCTGAAGGATTTGCAAAACAAGGAAATGAACACTTGGCTTGTAAATTAAAGAAATCCATATATGGACTTAAACAAGCTTCTAGACAATGGTATATAAAATTCAATGATACCATTACTTCCTTTGGATTTAAGGAAAACATTGTTGATCAGTGTATATATCTAAAGGTCAGTGGGAGCAAGTTTATCTCTTTAGTCTTGTATGTGGATGATATTTTACTAGAAAGTAGTGATCTTGGTTTACTTCACGAAACCAAGAATTATCTTTCCAAGAATTTTAAGATGGTTGATATGGGTGAGGCAAATTATGTTATTGGGATAGAGATCTTTAGAGATCGATCTCGAGGATTGTTATGCTTGTCTCAGAAAGGATATATCAATCGAGTTCTTGAAAGATTTAATATGCAGCTTTGTTCAGCCATTAATGTTCCTATCACGAAAGGTGATAAATTAAATGAAAAACAATGTCCAAAGAAAGATTTGAAAAAGGAGAAAATGTAATTGATTCCATATGCAACAGCTGTTGGAAGTCTGATCTATGCACAGACTTGTACTAGACCAGATATTAGTTATGCAGTGAGAGTACTTGGTAGATATCAAAGTAATCCGGGAATAGAACATTGGAAAGCAGCAAAGAAGGTTATGAGGTATCTTCAAGGAACAAAGGATTACATGCTTACTTATAGGAGATCGGACCAATTAGAGGTTATTGGTTATTCGGACTCCGATTTTGCTGGTTGTGTAGATAGTAGAAAGTCCACATCGGGCTTTGTATTTCTACTAGCTGGTGGAGCAATCTATTGGAAGAGGGTAAAGCAAAGTATTATTGCCTTTTCCACAATGAAGACTAAGTTTGTAGCAATTTTGAGGCCTCGAGTCATGCACTGTGGTTGCGAAATTTTATCTTAGGACTTATGGCTGTTGACTCAATTGTTAAGCCTTTGAAGATATATTGTGATAACACCGCGGTCGTTTTCTTCTCTAAGAATGGAAAGTATTCAAGTGGATCCAAGCACATGGATCTTAAGTACTTGGTTGTTAAAGAAAGAGTCCAGAAACAACAAGTGTCAATAGAAAATTTAAGTACAACTCTTATGGTTGCTGATCCATTAACCAAGGGATTGCCTGTAAAGACATATGAGGAACATATTATTAGAATGTGTCTTTTGAGCAATCCATGATTTGTTGAGTTGTGATTGTAATTGACACTTACTTTATTTAATCAAATATTTTTGTTTTTCTGTTTCCAGTTATGTGTGCACATATTGTATTTGGATTTAACAGGATTTTTCCTAACAAGACACAATTAAAGGGGCTATTATAGATTAGAATAGTACGAGTTATTAGTGACGTGATACATAGAAGGGAATATGATGAATGAATCATATGACCGCTATGATTCACATTAATAACTCAAACTAGTTCTAGTATTAAAGTACTCTATTTACCTATTATGGTAATCATCATAATTTTCTTTTAAAATCGTGATCACGTGTCAAATGTTTTGTATGAAGAACCCACCGAGTCAAATAATTTTTAAACTTATTTTTTCTTAAACGGTTCAATGGGCCAAGTGGGAAGAATGTAAGTTTTGTTTTTATTTAATGGCCCATTAACCTTTGAATTTAATTTATTCATTGTGGGTAATTCAATTATGGTATTAAGGTGATTTTATGGTAATTGATTTGTAACGTTGATGGCAATAAAAGACCATGATGGGTGGGATTTGTCTGTTGCCGTTACAAATCAATCGTGGCCCTCTTCTCTCGTCTATAAAAGAATCCACAACTCTTCTCCTCAACCATCAGATGTAAATTGAGAATTCTATCACTTATAGAATACTTCGTGAGTTGTGATTTGAGAGAGACAGAGGGGAGAAGGTGTGCTACGAATAAGGTTCTCACAAGGAGATTCAAAGGAGGCCTGGCTAGGCTCGGCTTGTAGATTGCTCATCGAGTCATCGTCTCTATCTAAATCCATGGCGAACGGTATGTCGATAATCCCAATTATGTACTTGTGTTCTTAAAATGAATTTGATTTCAAGATTCTGTGATTAAGATTTTCCGCATAAAATTAAATAAATGTCTTTCATCAAGTACCATAGAAATTAAATAATAACCAAATAAATTTCACATAATTCTACTTATTAAAAAATCAATTTTATGAAAAGGCCATTTAAAATTACATCTACGACATATATATAAGAATTAAGCAAGCAACACTCAATTGCGTAATTAAGATTGCAAATAATGTTAAATTATCATATTATCACTATCACAATTTGCAATCATAAAATGGGCGATTAAATATATATCACACTAAAATCAATTTTAACATGCTTATTTAGATAGGCACTAAAACCCCCATTATTTCTCAAAATTAGAAGCATTTTGAACAACACCAAAATGTTGAAAACACATGCGACATTACCTCTATCCAATGACCATGAATTAAAAACAAGATAAAATATATCTATGATCATGCTAATTTGACAAATAGAGGTAACTCTACCACCCCCACTATTTCCGAGTTTAAATAAATTGAAATTGTTTCTCCATAAAGAATTGTAACAGAACAAACTTAGGCTTTAAGTAATTAAAGGCTTACAAATATTTCTGTTTGTCCAAGAAAAGTGATTAAAAGGCCTATGAAAAATAAATTAGTTTTACAATGCGTCATGCACGGATTCCACATAACCAAATAAGACTGGCTAATGTAATAAATGACTTTAGTGCATAATTATTTCTTGATCAATACAATATTAAGATTATGATCAGAATGTTAGCAAAAAACAAAAAATATGAATTTTAAAATATTCGTGAGAATATTTCTCCAGTAACCACTACCCAACCGGCAAAACTTATTTCTATCATTTGAGTGCATAAATGGTTTATATATGACCAGCGAGTGCAAAAACGGTAATACAAAGGATTAAATGTAATTAAGCACATAATATTACTGGTACTACTAGTCAAATATAAAGTTAATTCTCACCACATAATTATCTTATTAATAGCTCAGGTTAATGGTCAACATAATAGTGTTGTATTCAAGTGCATTCGATTAGCACAATACAAATTCTTTTATTTTTAATAAAAATCTAAAGTACAATTGATAAGGATATCTGTCATGGATCGGTCAAAAAACGCGCACAATTGGCAGCACCGGCAGTGCTCAGTATGTTAAGGATATCTCTCTGACCTGATATCCAATTTAATTAAGCAAATCAAGATGTTTCGGAAACCCAGCTGAATATTCTACAAATGTTGTGTTTCACATTTTCTCAAATTCTGACTGTATGATGTCCGAATATGGATTCAAAGTCTTATCACGTGCGTTGTGTTAATATTCCCCCTAAAAAGAATAAGATTATTAATTAATTTTTCGTCAACTAGATAATGATAAAATATATCACATCATTTTCCCTTTCGTCCGCCTGTTTTGGATCATCGCCAAGCTAATCTCCGTGGGATCTCTATTCATCTTAAAATTGTTGGAAATTCTCTGCTGCAATCTTGTCGATTTGATCACAAAGTTTGGTGGCTGAGGCACGAAAAAATTTCGCTCTCTTTAAGACGAATTGCACAAACCTCTTTGATTATATTTGTACAGGAAGGAACGATCGTGTCGCCTATCGGATACATCATCCCACCCACAAATAGTGTTTTCAACCAATATTGCACTACTGGTGAAGTAGAAGTTACGCCCAACACCCACTAAGAGCTTAATATATTATGTATATGTACATAGAGAAAACTTAGAAATATTTATATTTTCTCTTCTTCTTTTTCATGTCCAAAAAATACAAGACCTCATCCTCTTTATATAATATCAAAATATAGACGTTAGAGTACATTTAACAGGCGAATTTATGGAAATCATAAAAACCATTTGTAGATTACAAATATATAACTAAGGGTTAATGGAGGGTCAAAATAAGCCCTTAGGGCTCGTTTGGTAACTGCTATTACCCCCTACTAGACTAAATAGTAGGGGCTAATAGCATGTCCGGTTGACAAGATTCGCACCAGGGGAAGCCCGCTATAAAAACATGAGTCCGCTACAAAACCCTTTTAATTCTCAAAATCTAATCGGTGCTCCACCCATGCGATTAAAATAGTAGATGCCTACTAATAATGAAAATTACACTATTACCCTAGAATAAAGTTACGTATATTCACCCTATTCTATTAAATCTTGGAAGAAACAAAACCCTAACCCACTTTTAATCTTCACCTCATTAATCAATATAAGCAAAGTCTTCAAGAGAAGAACGGTTGTAGGCCATTTTGATTGGTAATTTCTTGAAATCTATTTTATTGAATTCAGATTTTTTTGTTTTTATTCATAGGTAGCAATGATTTGGTGACTTTGCATAATATTTTTGTGTTTCCTACTTTGGTGAGGCAGGAGATGTATTTTGTTGTTGATTTTTTGTTTTTTAATTTATATTCTTCTCTGTTTTTTTTTTTTTAATTGAAGAATATATCGTTTTTATTTATAGTTCTTTACTTCTAATAATCATTATTTGTGGGTTTCATGCTTTCGACAATTTTTTTCTCAGCCTATTTATTTGCTTACTCATGTACACCTTAGTCGACACAATGAATATGCGTACCAAAGTGCAAATCATGATCGTTCTACACCAATATCTCTTTCGCACGACTATTCTTTTGTTATTTTTTTTGCTATTCGTAATAATTCTTACAGACAATCAAGTTGTAATTAACACAAATAAGATCCGAAAGAGATACAGTCTTGTCGACAAAATACCTGATCAAGTAAATGCTTTGCGTCAATTGGTGTTTACTAATAACCAGCATTGCATTGATCAAACAAGAATGGATATTAATGAATTCTTGAAGTTGTATTACCTCTTGGAACACGTTGGTGGCCTCCAACATTCCAAATATGTGGCTGTACATGAACAGGTTGCTATGTTTCTTCAATTCTTGCCCATCATAAAAAAATATGAATAGTTGCATATGACTTCAAAAGGTCCGGTGATACTGTTAGCAAGTTCTTCAACAGAGTGCTTGAAGTGGTACTTAAATTGCATCAGATTTTACTTTTTTCCCCTCAACCGATTGGTGATGCTGAGACAAATGAGAATTGGAAGCATTTTACGGTAAAAGAACCATAATTCTTCTCTATAGTTTAGATGATGACTTCACATTAAAAAAAGAAACATATACTTTGTTTCTGTCTGGATATTGGTGGTTTAACATTTTTTTTATATTCCTCATAGGGTTGTTTGAGCGCTTTGGATGGAACCTTTATACAAGTGAGAGTACCACTCATCGAAAAACCTAGGTATAGATCGAGAAAAGGAGAAATTGCAGTTAATGTTTTAGGTGTATGCGATAGAAACTCCAACTTCATTTATATATTATCTTGATGGGAGGGCTTTGCCGCAGATAGTCGCATTCTTCGTGATGCCGTGATGCGGCCTAATGGCTTTAAAGTGCCAATAGGTATTACTCATTAAGTTCCTAAGAATCTACAATCAATTTTGTTGATACACTATTAAAAAATCTGCAAAGTAAAATATTAAATCTTATTTTAATTATTCTTATTTTTTGTGCAGATAATTATTACTTATGTGATGGTGGCTATATGAAAACCACTGGATTCGTAACACCATATAGGGGTAAGAGGTATCATTTAAAAGAATGGGGTGAGGGTAAATCAGCACCTCAAAATCCTGAAGAATATTTCAATATGAAATATAGCAGGGCACGAAATGTAATAGAAAAAGCTTTTGGATTGCTAAAAACTCGATGGACTGCCTTACGAAGCAATACTTTCTATCCCATCAAAGTCCAAAATGGTATCATCATGGCTTGTGCGCTCGTGCATAATTTTATCAGAACAAATATGGAGTATGATCCCTGGGAATTGCAAATCGGTGTTATCTTCCATGGAAGCGACGACGGCTTCATTTCAAGTCTTGATCCTTCTGGATCTTGGACCGATTGGCGTGATAATCTAGCACGTGATATGTTCTCTCAGTATCGGTGTCGCCGCTAGCATGATTATATGGTGTTGAATAAAAAGTGCCTCATAATGAGCACTGTAATCTATTTTAAAATATTTTTTTGCACTTGTTACTAGTGGTGTTTCTAATGTAAGACAATGATAACATCTTGATTATTATTTATTTTTTGGTTTTTGTTTCTTTACCCTGTTATATAGTTAAGGGCATAAATTGGTTGCTATATGGGGTGTATGAATATTTTGGTCTTCAAATAATTATAATGTATTGTTTATTTTTCTTTAATTCAGACATGGAGGCAACAATGAACAACTTAGGAGATGGAACATCAAAAGGTCGCATTGTTTGTAGACATTGGACTCGTGAAGAAGAAGATGGGTTGATAGCTGAGTTGAAGGAGTTGGTGGCTTGAGGTATGAAAGTCGATAACTCTTTCAAAGGTGGATACTTGACTATGCTAGAGCGTGCGTTAGCTCAACGTTTTCCTATGGCGTGCATTCGTGGAGAACCCCATTTCCAATCAAAGTTGCAGGTATGAAAGAAGACTTATGGGTTTATTTATGGTATGCTGGAAATGAGTGGCTTTGGATTCAATGAAGAGACTATGATGGTTGTTTGCGAAGATGACGGTTGGGATAAATACGTCCAGGTGATGTCCTTTGCCATCGTAATAAGAACTGTATGTTTGTTTTAAATTGCATAAGAATTGTACATGCTCAAAACCGTGATCAATGAGCTTTTATGGTTATTGTGCAGGTGCACCAAGAAGTTAAGAAGATGCGGCACAACTCCTACACATATTATCCTTCATGGCAAGAGATCATTGAACGGGGGGACCACTTCGGGTAGCAACGTAAACCGAGGCAACTCCTCAATGCCAAAAGATGCAAGCGTGCCTGTTGAAGTCGAAGAATACTCTGACGATAATCTAACCTCACCTACGGGGAGCTCTACGAAGGCCAAGACAACTGGGTACAAGAAACGAAAGGTTTCTGAACTTTCTTCTGTAATTCAACCTTTAGTGAATACGATGAGCACATATATTTCAGACTCAAAAGAGGCTCTTGGGGATCTTAGCAAACGACTTGGGGTGGAGCATGATGCTTCTATGGCAAGGAAGAATGTATTTGAGTCACTTGCAGCCATTCCTGGACTCTCAATCGACCATTAGATAGTGGCGGCTAACAAACTCGTAAATTCCACATATAGTATGGATTTATTCTTTAGCATGCTTGATGAGGCCAAGCATAAATTCGTCATGATGTTGCTTGACGATCAGGTTTAGTGATGATTAGAGTTTTTTTTTTGTTATAACTTAGGCTAGCTTATGCAATGAACAATTCCATTATCATTTATTTCATTTAAACTCTTTTTTAAGATGGTCATTTTTTTTGCATTGAAGTCGTACTTTTTGTTTGTTGGTTATTGATTATTAGGGGTGGGCATTCGGGTAGGGTTATTCGGGTACAACCCGACTCGGTCGGGTATTACTTGACCGGATCGGATAATTTTTGACGTAACCGGGTTTTTCCCGGGTTCGGGTACCCGGTGCTCCCAAACCGGATCGGGTCCGGGTATTAGAAATTCTACCCGGGTACCCGATCAGGTACCCGGTTAAAAAAAAAACATATATATATATATATATATATATATATATATATATATATATATATATATATATATATATATATATATATATATGTCTGTAATACAGACTATGTATATAGATATGTATATGTTTGTATGTATATATATACATATATATTAGGGGTGGGCATTCGGGTCGGGTTATTCGGGTATAACCCGACCCGGTCGGGTATTATCCGACCGGATCGGGTAATTTTTGACGTAATCGGGTTTTTCCCGGGTAGGTTACCCAGTGCTCCCAAATCGGGTCGGGTCC